>JAXQQM020060845.1:0-49189 GCA_034641835.2 Pinus albicaulis
ATCTTAACCTGAAGTTTGATTCCAAAAAACCCAAGTCCCATGTTCTATGCCCAAGACCTCTGTTACAACGTGATGTTTCTATTTCCCAACCTGAGTTATCTGCCTGTGGATTGAATATCTCACAATACAATCATTCATTTCCTAAATGTCTACACCATGAATCATGATAAGTAAAGTGAAATATATGTTAAACAGATCAAGGTCTGTATTTGTTCCCACAATAGAGAATTTTCATAGTAATCCACTTTTAATGTTGTCCTTGCAGAGTTTATCACCTTGATCTAACCAGAATATCTCCAAACTGATGCAGCAAATAATCAGAAATTATTTTTCTTTAGTATAGAAACTATTGGTGATTATGTATTTTGTACAGTTCTGACACCTTGAGTGCATATTTGATTTTCGTTAGCTATATGTGAAATGACCGAACATTCAGCGTAAGGATATGGAAGGTTTAAGGTTTAAGGAAACCTTGTATATTGCACAGTAATTCTCTGTATCATTCTCATCATTTTTTGGATTTCTCTTTTATACTGCGTTTCTACAATGTTGTCTTTATGCTGAGTTTTTAATAAGACTTAGAATGCAAATTTATAGATTAAAGGCCATTTTGCACTTCTAGATTAATTTATGCATTAGGCTGAAATAAATTAGGAACAAATCCATAGATTCTGGTTTTTGGACTGATATCTGTCAAATCGTTGCTTAAAATAAGCTTATATATAGACCAAGGTCTTGCTAACTGTGAACTAGCACACAACCTACAATAAGCAGATTACTATGATTTATTTTAAGTGACTTTGATAGAAAAGTCTTAATTGAAGTTATTGAGGACATATCAAGCAGTGTGAAGCAGTCCTCTGATTATAAACAGATGGTGAGTTACAACAGTGGTTAGAATCATTTGGCTGTGTATATTAACATCTGGTATTGTTCTTCTTAGCATTAAAACTAAATTTTCCTTTTGGATATCCTATACATGAGTTAATCTCTTTTTCTTCATTATTTAAACCACATTCTCGATCTGGATTGCACTTTCAGAAAATAGAATGATCTTTTTATTTTTTATTATTTTTTAATTATTTTTTAATTATTTTAATTATTTATTATTATTATTTATTTATTTATTTTAATTATTTTTAATTATTTAATTATTATTATTATTATTATTATTATTTATTATTTATTATTTATTATTATTTTTATTTGTTTATTTATTTTTTCCTCGTAATAGAGTTAATATACCATTTCTAAGGTGCAGAGATCTCTTCAAGCCGAGTTCCATTGTCTATTTTTTTTATAACAACTTAACTAAAATCCAATGAATATTTCATGCCCGAATATTTAGAATTTTCTTGAAAAATATGGCTTGGAAGGCTTTGGACTTTCCCTGATACAGACTCTGTAAAGCTCACCTAATGCATTATACCAACATTACTATTCAAGAGGCAGTCTTACAAAGTTGTACGACTTTTTCATTTAACCTTTTCGTAAGGCATCAACCTAAAGGGTAACCCTGACTGATTTATTTCTCCCTTTTTCTTTCGTTAAACATATCTATAAATGCCTAGGGGATATTTTTTACATTTTTCTGTAGTTTTTATTTCATGCCCTTGTCTAGTAGACAATGAAAACTTTAACATGTTCAATCTATAATATATTATCCTCAAAGGTCATTGACTACATGTATGCCAGATTCATTAGCATTTTGGTTAGACTTTTTTTGTTTAGGTCATTGAGTAAATCACTGTGTTGTGATACTTCACAACCTCCAACCTCCATTTTTTCTAGGTAATATAACATGTTAAATCATGGGTTGTAAGTGTTTTTGTTTTGGTAGTTAGTGGCAAGCCAATAGTTTCTAATATTCATAGAATTCACTCGTGGATTTTTCGGCGTGGAGATCTCATTATAAATAATCATCTTCAGGATATGCTTTAATAAGAAAAACTTGTATTTGATTTTAGGATGGAAACATATTACTGTTTATATCTACTTAGCTCATGTCATCCTCGTTGAGTTCTTTTGTTCCTATTTCTGTTGTCTCATTTAGGAGGTCCTTTTGCTCATCTCTCTCTCTTATGTAGTGTATCCAAGGTGGGTTATCAGGTTTGATCAACCTAAATATTTCATTTTCCGTCAGATTCTTTTATCTTCTCCTTAATATTTTCTTCTTTGCTCTTATTTTCATAAAATTCAAATCCATTCGTCACTATTATAAAACAACACAAAAAAAAGTTGAAAATGCATTCTTAGTTTTTGTTATGCCTTTCTTTTTCATTATATGTTTTTTGTTCTCCTGTTACACATATCTAATGCCTTTCAGGTGTCAACCAATACTCATGTAACCCTCTTACATATTTACAATGATTTCACAGTGAATCAATGGTGCTATGCTATTTGTTGATTGGCCCTCAAACAAGTTGTTATCCTAATAATTAATGTGTAAGTTGTGGCACTCTTCTGGGTTAGCTAATGACGGTTCATTCCTTGGCAGATATCAATTTCTTTGTAGGTTTTTGGGGATATACAAGACCATGGTTTTGCTTTTGATCATATTAATGTTTTTGAGAGATAGATACAAACCTGAGGAAGGCACCTTTTCAACATGTTGCTCAGTCAGGCGTGGTTTAAAGAGAATGGTCCATTTCTTTTTTGCCTACAAGACCGTGATAGTGGTTTTGAAAATATTTACATCTTTGAGACTATGATACAAACCTGTGGAAGGCATCTTTTCAGCATGTTTCTCAAGCATGGTTCAAAGAAAATGGTCTATTGTTTTATTTGCCTTGCACAGAGAAAATATGCCAAGCACTATCGTGATGTTGTAGAATCCTGCATTTGAATTTGGGAGTCACTTGAACCTGTTGTGGAAGAAGTTTAGGTTACAGACCAAGTTTAGAGTTGTTTTAGGTTTCCCACCTAATACATAATTAAATATATTTAAATTTGGATATGCTTAAGATATTTTTTTTGTTATATTGGAAGTCTAAAGTTGTAGATGTATTATATCTGACTTTTCAATTGAGGGCATTCTTTATAAAATTCCAAATTTGACAGTTTTTGAATGGCTTTCTTGTTATTGCTTTCATAATTTATTTTTTTGAAGTATCTCCTTATTTGAATAGTTTATATGGAAATTCAGAGTTTCCCTTAATATTTCTTTCACATCATTCTATCCCTACCCAATTGTATAGGTGCTGCATAATTTGTGTTGGTTTCTTAAAAGGAAATGGAAAATTTTTGGGTTTATGTTCAGGACGTTGTTCCGATTCGTCATCACTGACATAATATTGAACAGTGTCACCCACCTGTCCTCGCATGTGTTGACCTTCTGTTGACTTGCTATTGAAATGTCATTTTATAATTGTGTAGTGTTCCATATTTTATTTGTCCAGTGAACATGGCATGCGTTGAATTTTTTCATAATGACATTACTCTACATGCCGAGTTTCATATCCCCTCGAGAGCCCTAAAGCAGCCTTATGTGCAGAGATTCGTGTTGGTTTATCAAAATCGGGCAATTTATTTTCTTTATTTTAACAATAATCCCCGATTTGAATTTGTAGCACTAATATTGGGTATCTTGGTTTATCATGCCTCAAACTTTAGTGATGTTAATCAACACAAGCTTCAGTTTGTGGAAACCAATATCAATTCCATTTCTAGAGGCTTGAGAGGGATTGACAACCATTTATGTATCCTTCTACTCAAATAGGTCAATGAGCCTCACTAATGCGAGCTCAAGTAATGTTATTGCCTCCTTTCGGCGTTCCCTTGCACCTCCTGGTGTAATTGCTAGTAATAAAATTTACAACTACATTCCGAAACAAGCTCACACCCCTTTTCTTTTATATGCAACGCATATATTAAAAACATAACAAAACTATGCAAATAAAAAATCTATTAAAATTCTCCTGGGGTCCACAATTTATAAATGTTTTAATATATATATGAAATATATATATAAAACACATATACGTCGCATTTAAAACAAAATATTAATAAAACCAGTGTGGGACCTTAACAAACAATAAAACTATTCTGCCGCGCATTATATAAAATAAAATATATAACAAAACCTTTGTCAAAAATTCAAACGAACCCTTTAGCCGTGGAGCCAGCTGGATTTCAAATGGCGATAAACCATAATTCAAACCAAATTCACGTTCCAAAATAGTCCACTGATGCCGGCCAATTTTGTGACACGAAAACCAAATGAATTCCGCCCTAATATTTTTCGAGTCCGAATTTGGGCTGGCGTATGAAGAGAGAGTTGTGACGCGAATTTCTTATCAAATTCGCCCTAACATTTTTCGGGTCCAGATTTCCACTGCGCGAGCGGCCTAAACAAAGATCCGCTCCAATCAATTTCTGCCATGTGTCCTCAATCAAAAGTTGCCCCATTCCCAGATGCGGGTGAGTTCGATGGTGTTTAAGGTGATGGGACATGGATGTGGCGATTTCATATCAATCGCATTAATGTTTTAACGCTATTCAATTAGCTGATATTTAAGTTCCAAGGTTTTCATATCAAATTGCATTAAGTTTTAACGCTGTTCAAGATCGGACCTCCACTCCTGTTAGTGATTCTGCATGCTCCAATATGATCCGGCCTTCGGATCTCATCAATGAGAGATTAATTATGATGGGCGTTCTTCGATGCCATTGCAGTCGGGTCGATAAAATGGCGTTTCACTATGGTTTTTCAGACGAGCCGCAACCTTTGAATTGCAGATGCTCTCTGGTTGCTGGGTTACACTTCCTACGCACTGTGACGAGAAGGAGAAGTGGCCAGTTGAACTGCTGCTTAGACATTGGTGAAAATCTGCATTTCTCTCGGTCTGGTCTGTGTCTTTCTTCCTTGATTTCTTGGAATCCTGCTTCTCCGTCTCGTCTTGTGCCCATTGCTGAGATTGCACCCATGCCTTACCTGTGTCAAAGGATGAATTGCTATAGGAGGAGAACTAGAGGTCAATCCCTGCGCGCTCCCTCCAGCCCCTCAATTGAGTCATCTTTCGTCTAGTCCAGTGATTATTACATAGGTCGCTATCCAAACACTAGAAGTGGGTGGGGTTGGGTTCTAGGATCTGGCCACCATATGGGCTCCCCTGCTCCTCATTTCCCCACATCTTCACCTTCTCCCACGACATGCACTGCACTTTTTTCCTTTAATTTCTCTCTGAATCGCCCACGCATCACAACTTCAATCACCATGGTTTTCTATGAGGAGACCCAAGTGGAGGAACAATGCACCCGTCTGGCGGGTCTGAGCTCAGAAAAAGCTGGCCAGCATTCGAGCCTTTAGGAGGGGAGCGGTGGCGTGAATGTGGAGATAGCACCTGGCGATCCTGGACCTTCCGAAGGATGGTGCCGAATCGTTGAGGAACCACCGGAGGAGTAGTTTGGTTAATTTGGTTTTCTTGCTTCGTGGCCCACTTAATTGGGCATGTTTTAGATTATATTACTGTGCTGGACCTCTATAGTATTTTTTAATTTTGTAAACGTTCAAGACTGGTTTCCTCGTATGAGGGTAGTCTTCTTTTTTGATTTTTTGATGACAAATTTTCCATAATTTTGAGCAATGTTTTTGACTTCGGTCATGCTGTAATTTTATTCCCACTGTTAATAGATTAACTTTACTTAGAAAAAAAATGTTTCCCTGCTTCTATTTTAAACCCGTTTTTTGAAATACAGAGCCATGTTTATATGATTGTTTATAGTCGAAGTGCTGCAGGGTGGTTTATTATATTAATATTTCACGGTCGAATTATTTTCATAACAATTGGAAAAAAAAAATGTTGCCCTCTTTCTATTTTAAACCTATTTTTTGAAATACAGAGCCATGTTTATATGGTCTACGTATTATACTCTTTCTCTGTATATATACAGGAACCTTTTTGCTATGAATAGGGTGGATGTTGTAGCGGGCTACTAATGGAAACAAGCGAGCATGAACCTTACATCTCGGATGCAACAGATGGTTACCAATTTTGGAATCAAGCGAGCCTGATCTTACAAGCGAGCCTGGGTTTCTGCAGATGGTTTTTATTTCCGGGAACAAGCGAGCTAGAACATACAATCGACCTTGGGTTTATACATATTTTTTCTCTATCATGGATGCTTTTTGTGTGAGGCGTATATCAACAGTACATGTCTCTGCACATTTCCTATATCCGCTTTATGATACTATTTTATGTGTTGACAGGTTATCACTCTGCCTTCAAAACTAGCGATGCTGGTCTATGTTGCTGGTTTATTGATATGGTTTGATGGTATTTTTATATTTTGGACATATCACACTCCTCACATGATTAGCGTTTTTCTCTGTTCAAGGATTTTGGGTAGTTTGATTTGTATTTGGAACAATGGACATTGGTACTCTATCTGTTGCTTTACTATTCTACATACTGTTATTTCACTTTCTCATAGATGCCTCGGGCATATTTGGATTCTTTCTCAGATTGTCGATAATCTCCATGTGGACCGTTACTGGGTTTTATATCATGTCCTTGTACGTGACATGGGGTATTTTTCTATCATTGTCTGGGGTGGGACTTCCACTTTTCTGGATGGATATTTGGGTTCCAATCTTCAGATGTGAAAATGTAATGACTTCATGGACTGTTTTTCTTCATATAATATATTCAAAACAACATTTTTTCTCTTGTGAAAAAAAAATGATTGTTTATAGTCGAAGCGATGCGAGGTGGTTTATTATATTAATATTTCATGGTCGAATTATGTTCATAACAATTGGAAAAAAAAAATGTTGCCCTGTTTCTATTTTAAACCTATTTTTTGAAATATAGAGCCATGTTTATATGATTGTTTATAGTCGAAGCGCTGCGGGGTGGTTTATTATATTAATATTTCATGATCGAATTATGTTCATAACAATTGGAAAAAAAAATGTTGCCCTGTTTCTATTTTAAACCTGTTTTTTGAAATACAGAGCCATGTTTATATGATTGTTTATAGTCGAAGTGCTGCGGGGTGGTTTATTATATTAATATTTCATGATCATTGGAACGCCCACAATTCATAACAAATATTGGAGATTTACTGTTTTTTAAATTGAACCCCCAGTCGATATACTGATGATTTGTAAGCGTCGATCTTCCGACGTCTTGAACAATTTCCGTCGATCTTGTGACGTCCGTCGATATTGCGACAGTTCTTCCTAGGGTCGGTATTGTGACGCTTTTGGAATGCGTCGGTATTGCGATGCCTATGGGACATGTCGGTCTTGCAACACTTTTGCAATGAGTTGGTCTTGCGACACTTTTGTACGGCGTCGGAATTGCGACATCTTAAAAACGTCAGAAGAGCGATAGTATAAAAACATCGGAAGAGCGACGTTAAAAACGTCGGACCACATTTTGTCGGAATTGCGATAGTTTACAAACGTCGGAAGAGCGACGTTCAAAACGTCGGACCATGTTTCATCGGAATTTCGACAATTTACAAACGTCTGAAGCGTGACGGTTTGGGAAACGTCGAAAGAGTGATGCTTGTTTGGAAGTGACGGAAAAAGTCTTGGTAGTGCAACACTTTGTTAGTGTGTTGGAATTGCTACGTCATGATAAACCACGTTTTTCCCATCCTTGAATTGTTGCTCTTGCGACGACTATGTGTCAGAATAGCGATGAAGTGGCCATCGGAAATTGCACCAAATTTTCTAGTGACACTTTCCTCCCAAAAGGATACCTTGCTAGCTTTCCCATTTCACTTAGTGGGAAAACGATAACGGTGGACATAGAAGTCGTACATCGTCATCTCGACTATAATCTGTTGCCGGGTCACAGCTGGTCTTACACAGTGACTGCCATTGTCTCTTGGGTCTTCCAACTCATCCTATTTCCATTGGATGGGAAAATATTCATAGTGGATCAGTTATCCTTTTTCACCCCCAATTATTCCATGTTACCAAGTAGCATTGTACCCCTAGTAGGAGGCGTTCCTGACTTGTACGTTGGTACCAGTCTTCTGAAGCCATCTTCCCTAATGGGTTGCTTTCCTCTACCACCACGTGAGGTTCCACATATGATTGTAATGATATCCACCATGTCAGATGGCTCTATCGATTCATGGATCCTACCAGCGCCTTCAGATATTGATTCCTATGGAGATAATATGCTACTATCGCTGGCAGAGTTGGCTTATCAAGCCATCCAAATAGCACCTGAACGCTCCACTTCTTTGGTTTTGACCAATGGTACTACCCTCCTACCCATCGGAGTTCATTCTAGTGATCTCCTCGATGAAGTCTTGCCTACGAATGAAGCTATTCGAGAGATCATGTCTCTAAAAGAACGACCTTGGGGAGAGTTCCATCATTGTGTTTCGATGTTCAATTCGGATGCGATCACTACTCAAATGCCATCTTTTGACCAACCTGAGATCATTCCCTCTGCTTACACGACTATTCAACTATCGATTCGAAAGGAAACATGGGAAATATTTCCAATACTATGCTCATAGATATCTCGGTCAAAATCGGTACCGTGGAAAACATTCAGATTGGAGCCGATTGCAATCTACCGGAAATTGCATGCTTCACATCCCTTTTTAAGGAATTATGTGATGTGTTTACTTTCTCTTATGAGAAAATTCCCGGCAGATATCCTTCTATTGATGAGAAAGAGATCAAGAAATTCCAAGCGTTCTTTTTATGGTATTTTATCTCTCATAAATCTGAAAAACCTTGAGTTCTCTTCTTCGGGCCGTTAAACTTACTCGAAGAAGATCTGAGCATTCTTTTTATGGTATTTTTTTAGCACGTTAAACCAAAAAACCTTGAGTTCTCTTCTTCAATTTCATTAAAATTACACGAAGAAGCAACGAGATTTATTTTTAGGGACTTTTTATAGCTCGTAAAACTATAAAAACCCCGAGTTTCCTTCGTCGGGCTCATTAAACTACTATGATGAAGAAAAATGAGCCATTCTTTTTCATCTTTTTCAAAGCTCATTAAACAGAAAATGTAATCAAGTTTTTGTCTGTGGGACTTGTTAAAAATTCATGGAGAGCTTTAAGTTTTTCTTCATTGGACTTGTTAAAATTTCACAAAGAACATTGAGTTTACTCCATCTCCTTCTACTCATAACAAAATGAGGTAGATGTCCATCAAACATAGGTTTCTCACTTTTCCAGATTCAATGGACTAACTCATGAAAATGAACTATTTCAAGCTTACTATTATCCCTTCGTCCTGCCTGATTATCAAACATGACAAAGGTACCCCCCGGAGTTGTCTTTTACTATGTTTTCCAAACTCTCTAAATATGAAAAAATCACTGAGTTTACCCGTCTAGACTCGTTAAACTTAATCATACGGGGAAAAAATTTGGAAAAAATGGATACTTCTTCTACTACATTTTTAAGGTTGATTTGGTAGCACAAAATCTTGAACATAGGCACTTCTCGAAAAACTGTCACATTTAGCCGAACCCTACCATCAATGAGTTTAGCCATCATATACCAATGTCCCTGCATTGGTGAATCCTGATACTCTTTTTGTTCATTAAGCCTAAGCTACCTAGTATCCTGTTAGAGTGCCTTGTATTGTTCAAGAGGATCCCACTATCTACTGCTCTTTGTATCAACCAAAGCCATCATATACCAGAACTTCTCTGTCATCAGTTATTCCCATTTTCTCTTAATCATTTCCATAAAAAAAATCATATTTTCTCGTTTCATGTTTACTTATGTAGGACACCTCAGTGCCTACCTTTTGACAGATCTCTTCCTATCAACTTCAACATCTTATCTAGGAAGTTGATCCAGAAACACATCAATACCTAGATACTTGCAGACATCAGTGGCAGGTCATGTTGTGTTTGGTTGGAGGTTCTCATTATTAGCTCCCAATTGAATGATTCTATGAGTGTTCAACATCAAATCCTTTTATTCACACTCGCTATATTGTACTGTGCATCTTGGGGACCATCATCATTATCGATGGCCACCCTTGCATATGTTAACAATTTTCTTTATTTACTTGTAATCAGACAATTTTCCACATGTTTGACTACATCTAATTCATTCACATGTATAGAAATATGCAGTTTAGTGAAGCAGCGACCAAGACCTTGGGTTGAGGTTTACACCATTATAGCTGTGTTTCCTCTCCCAAGTTGCGATATTATTTTTGGAGACAACTTACTAGTTTTATCCTATTATGACATAAACTTCCACGTTATGCTTATCGATGGAAACATTGTTCATATCTCTACTTTAGAGAAATCATTTTGATAGCTACTGAGCATGGGAATGCCTGAATCAGGACAGATACTATATTTTCTAACATATGTTGTTGTTTTAGGTTTTCCTCTGTCCTCCAATTCCTCTCATTCTACTTCACTTATTATAAATTATTTTGGCCATCGTCTTCATCTCTGACATCACAATTTAGGGTACATCTGTTACAGGACAAATGTTAGGTCCTTATATTACTAGTATAGTCCCTTATTGTTGTTAGTGTAACCCCCCTTATTGTTATTTTTGTACCCCTATAACCCCCATATTGTTATTATTGTGCCCTTACATTATTATTGTTAGGTTGGCTAGGATTACATTGTGGCCCCATGGACTACTATATATAGAGAGGAGGTTTTGTCATTTGTATCATCCAAGAATTGTTCATTCATGTAATGTATTGGAGGTTTCCCCCTTGAAGTTGCTTATTTCTAAGGCTTTGATATCTCTTTTCTTCTCTTTTTGGAGATGGTCTCACAACATTTGGTATCAAAGCTTTGGATTCTAGGGTTTCGTTGCCCCAAACATGTCATTGTGTCCTTTCCGCTATAATGTTTTTTCTATGAAGTTTCAGTAGCTGAAATTTTTATAGTGTGAAGCGAAATCCTGAGGAACATCATCGAAAAATTTTAGAGCTTGGTTCACAATATTTTCGGAGCTATGATATGTGGAAGTTAGGTATTTTTGCAGGCTCCTGAATTTAACCTAAGAAGGTCATCATGGAATTTTTGATATCATGTTTATTATATGAAGGTTTAGAAGCTAAAATTTTTAGGGAGCGGAGAAGAAATCCTAAGGAATATCATCGCAAAATTTTAGAGCTTGGTTCACAAAAATTTCAGAGATATGGTATGTGGAAGTTAGGTCTTTTGCAGGCTCCTGAATTTCATCTCAAAGAGGTGATAATGGAAAAATCTTCATAACTCTCTATCTGAGCTTCGAATTGGAATTCTGTCAAAAGTGGCCACAAGTATATGGATTGTAGGGTTTTATATATCAATTTCAGATTCGAAGGAGGAAACAGTGACACATGGCAGGTCGTACAAGTTCACTCTACTGAACTAATCCATAATTAGGTCATCATAGGAGATTGGGCATAGCTTTGCCTTCAAGAATCGAAATCAGGTCAGACCTATGGCATTCAAAAGAATCTTCAAAGGGCTAATTCAGGGCTGAATTTCATATATTGAAGATATGAAATCACAGAGATAATTCAGTTTCAATATCGAGCTCCTCAAAATCAAGAAAAAGTGTGTATTTTTTTTCAAATTGCATAAGTCTTGTTTGAAAAATTAGTTCAAGGTGATTCCAAATGAAACTCATGATGAGAACAAAATAAATGTTAATCATTATTTCATAAACTCTAATTTTGGATTAACGAACTACCATATTCCAAAGATGGATATGAGGAAGTTTTATGGAAAGGATCCCGTAACGTGGATACTACGGATGGAGCAATATTTTGATCTCAATAATGTGCAAAACGCATAAAAGGTACGCATTGCAACTTTAAATTTAGAAAAAATTACATTTTTATGGTATTGATGGCTTTTCTCCCATAAAAAAATTGTCACTTGGTCAATTTTTACAGAGGAAATGATAGCACATTATGAGGATACAAAGAGCAACACCTTCTCAATCTCAAACAAAAGGGTTTAGTGGTGGAGCACATTGAGGACTTCAAAAAATTGAATATAAGGGTAACTGATATTCTAGAGCAGCACATGATTGATATCTTCATAGGTATTTTAGAGGATAACATCCAACATGAAGTTTGTGTTTGGTAACATGATTCATTAGAGAAGGAATTCAGGTTGGCAAGAAAAATTGAATGTAAAATTATGGCGACAAGGAAGCCTACCACTCACATCTATAAAGATGGAAATGTTGATACTCCTAGAATTCGACAACCTACAAGGTTGTCACCGCAACAATTGGAAGAAAAAAGACAAAAAGGGCTTTGCTACAGTTGTGATAGCAAATACAGTAAAGGTCATAAGTGTGCTGAGAAGAAATTAATTTACATAGATTGTGAAGAGGAGGAAGAAATGAACAAGAAACTTTAAAAGAAGAGGATATACACCAGGAAGCAACCCTAGAAGAGGAAGAAGAAGAAGTGAGTCCGACCATATCATGTAATGCATTGGCAGGAATTACCACTCCTCAAACTCTCAAGATAGAAGGACATATCAAGAAGAAAAAGGTAATAGTGTTGATTGATTCGGGTAACACCCATAATTTTATTCATTGTAAGGTAGCCAAGGAATTGAATTTTTTCCTATACCTAGCACCAGAATGTCAAGTGATGGTTGCAAATGGAAACACTATAAATTGCTCTGGAAAATTCCATAATATCAAGCTATCCATGGGGGAATATGTATTGAATATTCCAATGCTTTCCATCCCAATGGGAGGTGTTGATGTCATACTAGGAGTACAATGGTTACAATCTTTGGGGACGGTAGCTTTTAATTTTCAAGAACTTCTATTGAATTTTTTTTTGGAAGGAAAAGAAATCAAATTACGGGGTATCACATGGAAGCGAGGAAAGATAATAAGCTCAAATGTCATGACAAAGCATCTGAAGAAAAAACAATGAGGTGTAATTGCATAATTATGCTCACTAGAATTTCCAACATCAAAATCATCTATTTCTCAAGATCTCCAAAGGGTCTTGGACAATCATTCCAAGGTGTTTGATACTCCCAAAGGACTCCCACCTATTCATGATCATGATCATGATATTCATTTTATTCCAGGAAGTGTTCCTCCAAACATCCGGCCTTACATATATCCCTATGTCCAAAAGAGTGAAATTGAATGTATTATTGCAGAAATGTTAGAGGCTGGTATAATTCAACCTAGTCAAAGTTCTTTCTCTACTCCAGTAGTATTGGTGCACAAGAAGGATGGATCATGGGACATGTATCCGGATTGTAGGGAGCTTAATAAGCTCACTATTAAAGATAAATTTCTCATTCCTATGATTGATGAATTATTGGATGAATTACATGGAGCAATTTATTTTACCATGTTGGATCTTCGTTCAATATATCATCAAATTAGAATGAAGACTGAAGATATTTCAAAAATAGCATTTCGAACTCATGAGGGTCATTATGAATTTTTGGTCATGCCTTTTGGCCTTTCCAATGCACCTTCTAGATTTCAAGGGTTGATGAATTCCATTTTCAAACCCTTCCTTAGAAAATTTGTGCTAGTATTTTTTGATGATATACTAATCTACAGCAGGTCTTGGAAGGATCATGTTCAACATGTTTACAGGGTGCTCAAACTATTGGAGGAGAAAAAATTATATGCAAAAGCATCCAAATGTTTCTTTGGAGTAAAAGAGGTGGAATATCTAGGTCATATTGTATCTCACGAGGGTGTTAAGGTAGACCCTAAAAAAATTAAAGCCATTAAGGAATGGAAAGTCCCCACAACCATAAAGCAGTTGCATGGATTTCTCAGGTTAACAGGGTATTATCGCAATTTTTTTAAGAATTATGGGAGAATAGCAGCACCTCTAACAACATTATTGAAGAAAGATGCATTTTCATGGACTCCTGAAGCAACTAAGGTGTTGGAACATCTTAAAGAGGAAATGTGCCTAGCACCAGTCTTAGCTATGCCAGACTTCACAAAAACCTTTATTGTGGAATATGATGCCTCGAGAAATGGAATTGGTGCTATTTTAATGCAAGAAGGAAGACCCATTGCTTTTGAAAGTCATTCAATCAAAGGAAAGTATTTACAAAAGGCTATTTATGAGAAGGAAATGTTGGCAATAATACATGCACTAAAGAAATGGAGACCTTACCTAATGGGAAGAAACTTTAAGGTAAAAATTGATCATGATAGTCTTAAAAACTTTTTGGAACAAAGACTATATTTGGAAGAGCAGCAAAATTGGGTCACAAAGATGTTGGGTTATGACTTTGAAATCATCTACTAAAAAGGGAAGCTAAATGTTGTTGTAGATGCACTCTCAAGAAAGGATGAAGAGGTGGAAGCATTGCTTTGTTCCATTTCTATTTTCCAACCAGATTGGATAACTGAAGCAAGGGATGAATGGAAGAAGGATGAAGAAGTTTGGATACTCATTTAAAAGTTGCAGCAAGATCCTAGTACATCTGATACATTTAGTTGGAAAAATGATTCCTTATGGTACAAAGATCGGTTATATATTCTCAAGAATTCCCAACTAAAACAAAAGATTCTTTTGGAATTGCACATTTCTCCTTTAGGAGGACACTAGGGATTTTTAAAAACTTACCATAGGGTGAAGAATAATTTTTTTGGGATGGCCTTAAATCTGATATTCAAAAGTTTGTGGCGGAATGTTTGGTTTGCCAGCAAAATAAAGTTGAGACAATTAAGACCCCAGGTCTTCTACAACATTTATCCATTCCAAGTCAACTTTGGGAGGAGATTTCAATGGATTTTATCATAGGTTTATCTAAGTCCGAAGGGAGGAGTGTCATCATGGTGGTAGTTGATAGACTTACCAAGTATGCACACTTTTGTGCATTATCTCGTCCATCTAAAGCAAGTACAGTTGCTACTGCATTTATGGAAACAATTCAAAAGCTACATGGAAACCAGAAGATTATTTTAAGTGAAAAAGATCCCATTTTTACAGGAAATTTTTGGATGGAGTTATTTTCTTGTTTGGGTACTCAACTAGCTCATAGCTCATCTTATCATCCTCAATCCGATGGTCAAACAGAGATAGTGAATAAATTTTTGGAAGGCTACCTTCGTTTTTTTGTATCTGATAAACAAGAAAAATGGGTCAAGTGGTTCTCTCTCACTGAATGGTGCCATTATAACACTTCCTTCCATACTGCAGCAAAAATGACCCCATTTATGGCACTTTATGGATATCACCCATCGTCCATCACATCTTCTTTAAGGGAAAATTCTAGGGTTCAAGAAGTGGAGGATCACATCGAGCATCAACAAGAAGTTCTCCAACTCTTAAAGTATAAACTAAATTTGGCACAAAATTGAATGAAACAACAGGCAGATCAACATCCCTCAAACAAGCTAAGAAGGATAATAAATTATCACCAACATACTATGGTCCTTACAAGGTGTTGAAAAAGATTGGTACTATGGCATACAAATTGGAGCTTCCTACTTCTTCGAGAGTGCATCCAGTTTTCCATGTTTCATACTTAAAAAAGGTTATAGGGGACAAACTTCCAGTTCAAATAATATTGCCAGAACTTGATGAGGAAGGAAAAACCATATTGGAACCTGAAGAAGTCATGGAAACAAGAACTCGACAGCTACGAAATTGATCAATTTCAGAGTATCTCATCAAATGGAAGAACTTACCCACTGAAGATTCTACATGGGAGGATGACAATTTTATATAGAAGCACCCGGAGCTACTCAATGATTGAGGACAACACCTTTTTGAAGGAGAGGAGCATGTTAGGTCGTTATATTACTAGTATAGTCCCTTATTGTTGTTAGTGTAACCCCCTTATTGTTATTAGTATACCCCTGTAAGCCCCATATTGTTATTATTGTGCCCTTACATTATTATTGTTAGGTCGTTTAGGATTACATTGTGGCCCCATGGAATCCTGTATATAGAGAGGAGGTTTTTTCATTTGTATCATCCACGAATTGTTCATTCATGTAATGTACTGGAGGTTTCCTCCTCGAAGTGGCTTATTTCTAAGGCATTGATATCTCTTTTCTTCATTTTTTGGAGCTGGTTTCACAACATTTTACCTTCTCATCCCCGGCTCGGAGGAGAAGGTAACATGGAAGATAAACAGGTGAAACAGAACTCCCCCATTTTTCACAAGCCTTATCGCCAAAGAACAGCTGGACAGTTTCTAACATACAATCATGCAGTGTAATAATGCATGGTATGTTTACCAGCTCTTCTAAGCACTGGGCGTTGTATTAGTATTTGAATATGAAGAAAATATCTTGTAATATTTGCATTTTCATTTTACTCTCAAAGGAATCAGTTCAGACAAAACTAAAATGGCAAAACCACATAGAATTTGCATAACCTGTTGAAAACTCTCACTGAAGGCAAAGAAAAGGAAAATCAAGGCACATCTAGATATTTGAATTGAATAGGAAAAAAGGAGGTGGCAGGGTTTGATCTTCCATCTCTATAATTGGGGTTGTAGCTCTTGGTTAAGCTAGAAAAGATTTCATTATGTGTGGAGCAGAATTTCATTGTTGTAGTGTGAGGGTTGAAGATCTATGAAGTTCATTGAGAGCTTTCTTCCTTGAGCATCATCACACTCGAAGATAGAGAAAGAGAGAGAGGAATTGGGAGATTGAGAAGGGCTTGGTGTAACTGATGGTTGTAATCCTCCTTTTTATAAATCAATAGAATTGTATCTGTTTTGTCCATTTGATGCATCAGTGTCACAATTTTTGTTCAATTGTCTATGTAGCATGATATGAATGGATTATATTTGCATTTTTTTATGTTTATTATATGCTAGTTTAATTGATAAGAAGCCATACTATTGTAGAGATTACGCAGGTGATTTGATTGATTGTAGGATCTGGACTTGCAACCAGTGAAGAAGGATCTGTACTTCACTGCTTGGTGTTCTCCATAGGATCTGCTGTCCAAAAAGAGGTAATATTTTCATCTCGCTTTGTCAATTATATATATTAGCATGAACATGTACAAAAAATATTTGGAAATTTACAGCTAATCTGACAGTGTGCCTCAGGCACCAAAAAGCCCTGAGAGGGATACCTAATAACCACCACCCAAGCATATTACCTTATAGCATTATGTTCTTCAAATCCTATGCTGGAGGTTTATTTGAGGTTGCATTTTTTCTAGCAAATCCAGATTAATGATGCCTCTTACTTGTATATTGAAATCAATAGGGCATATTATAGTGATTATTCATCATTAGCCCATACCTTCTTGAATGATTTTTAGTTACCCTCACAACAAGATATCATAAATTACCTCTTTTCCACATCTAAATTGGATAACTCAATTCAAACTCCAAACCATATCCATGACTGGAGGAGATGAAAGAGGTTAGTTAGAATCAAAATTACTAATGACATTCTTAAAACCAGTTTGCCCAATCCTTGTTTCCACGTATGGACAAGGATTTTGGTATGGAAAACATGTCTATTGAGGAGAAGGTCATTCTATGTGCTCAACAAATTGATTTAATTTATTTTTAGTCATGAAATTGATATGATGTCATTCCTAATGCTCCTTGACCTTTGACTCATCCAAAACAACCCAAACTACGTCTGCATTTTGATGATTTCATCAGTTCCATTTCATATGCTCTTATGAGCCAATTACTAGCTTAGCTAGGGAAATTGATTGTGACATCCCATGTCACAAAAAGTGCATATGGTTCTAAAAAAGAATAGTATTATAAGTATACCTCCTCAGTACTCATGATGTAGAATAGAACATCAAATAATCCTCAACAACATTGCAGGAAAAAGAAAAATAAATAAATAGTAATAACTCTAAACTTGCTCAGGAAACTACTTAAAACTAACCCAACAAAGGTTGGGGAACGAATGAGAAACATCCCAATTTTAAATTTACTTGTCAAATTTTTTAGGGGGATCATTTGAATCACAAGTGGGCATGTATTGATGAAGTTCACCATCTTCAAGTTTTTCTTCTACGGGCTTAGTCATTGTTGATGTGGCCACTGAACCTCTCATGCTATAAAATCCTTTCGAGCTAGCATGTCACCCACCTAAGGGTGTTATTCTCATGTCAACACACAACCCTAATGCATGGGCTACTCAACACTACATTATTGTTGAATATTTATTTGAAGCACATTTTTCCATGATTTCTTTAGAGTTTTTTCAAAGTTTCCCTATGAAAAACAAAGCCTTGTTAAAATATTGGAGGGGTTGACCCCCTAGAGTTTAATTTGATTAAATTTGATGTTGGCACCCATTTTTTTAGACTCTCATGAGGTCATTTTCTAGATATTGGTGCATGCTTTCAAATATGAGATACCTTTCACTCTTGTGGATGAAGGGCTTTTTAATTATGTTGTCCATATTCATCCTCCATTAACTATGCTATGGGGGGACATAAAATACATAAAAGGGTACATTTCTACATCTTCATCCATTTAGTCAACAACAACTTTCATTTATAGCATACATTGACTTTCCAAACTTGGATAAACATAAAAATGACCCATATGCCATGATCCTAGATGGCCATCAATGCCTACAAAATTAACTTATGATGTTCCTAAGTTCAAAGGGGGGCTGGCAAAACCCATCTATCCATATTAACACCTGCCATTTTTTCAACACTTCTTATCTAGGCATGACACCTGTTACTTGTTTAATCTGACGGTCACAGTCTCTTGGGTTACCTTCTAAGTTTGACATACCACTGGTTTCTGGTATATTTCCATGGAATCGGTCTGAAAATACCAGCAAAAATCCACACACCTGAAACCGTCGACAGACCTGCCGTTTTAGTAGCTGCATTTCCTCAACTGCCAATACACCTGCCATTTTAGTTGCTGCATTTCGACAGCTGCCAATACACCTTTCGTTTCATTCTCTTGGACTCTGTGTATGCATATTTTTCATATAATTTTATCACGAAGTTGGCTGCAGTGCTTTGACATGCCTTTGAATATTTTTGCAGGTTAGAAGACATTTCAGGCTAGAGCAATTGAATAGACTTGATGAGATAGTTGTATTTGATCCTCTTTCTCATGATGAGCTCAGAAAATTTGCTAGACTACATATGAAAGATGTAGCAATTCATCTTGCAGAGAGAGGTGTTGCTTTAGGGGTTACAGATGATGCTCTGGATCTTGTTCTTCAGGAAGCCTATGATCCTGTAAGTAATCACTTTGTTTTGCTTTCTTTCTTATTCAGAGTCTATCTTTCCAGGGGATGTTCCTGTTATGGTTTTTTATGATACCATTGTCAATTTCATCACCGTCCCTCATAATATGTTTGATTTGGTTTATAAATAATAAACAATTATTACACCAAACAATAAACAATTAATTTTACTATGAGTAATATGATATCTTGAAATAATTCTCATTATAATTTCATAACCTATGCTCTCACTTGGTGGTGTCTATATCACTAAGTGTGTCTTCTTTAAAATTATAGTTACAACAGACAATGAACAATCAACTCCACTGTGAGTGATATCTTGTAATAATTCTTATTATAATTTCCTAACCTCTACTCTCACTAGGTGTCTATATCACTAGGTGTATCTATTTTAAAATTATAGTTTCAATGGTAGATAAATTTTTATCTTAAAATTATAGATTTGATGGTGATACCTTGTGATTGATAATGTAGTTTGAAGCAGCTTTGGCTTTGACTAATATAGTCTTAGGAACCTCTGAGAATACAAAGGTTGTGATTGATTACGAGGCACTGCCTATATTTGTGGAACTTCTTACCTCTGGGAATGATAATGTTCGAGAACAGGTAGCACATTTATTTTAGAGGCATAAAATTATTCTTCCCAACTATCTTTATATGTCTGTAATTTTGGAATTTGATTTAAAAAAATAGTACCCAACTTTGAGTTCAACTGGTGTTCGTGTAAGGTTGTTTGGGCTTTGGGAAATATTGCTGGAGACTCTGCAACATTTAGGGATCTTTCCCTCAGTCATGGAGATCTGAGGCAGGTGCTTGCCCAGTTGAATGATACTACCAGAATTTCAATGATAAGAAATGTTACATGGGCTCTGTCAAATTTTTTTCGTGGTAAACCCCAACCACTATTCGAACAGGTAAGCAGAATACATTTTCCACCTCTTCTTCTTAGTTCGCAGATACTGTGGATTTTTTTTATAGATCTTGGTGCTTGGTAGATTTGGATGTAATATGGACCTAGGCGCTTGTTCATCACAATGACTCTATCATCATGTTTTAGAAAATGCTTAGAAATTTGGGTTTCACAGGGGGATTACCCTTGCTTGCAATTATCGATTATCAATCACATTCAAAAAAATTATTTCGTAGCATTACTGAGCTCTTTGTAGGTGAATTTCCGAGGCAATTTCACAATATCTAAACTAAATTTGTCTATCCTTTTAAATACTCTACGCTTGTAGCAGAACCAGACAAACAATCTAGTGGCCAATGCAACAACAACAACACCTCCTGTTGCAATGCCTGCAATTCACCCTCTCTGCACGCATGAATGACTATGGCACACTCTTTTGTGAACAGGTACTGGAGCTGAAGGTACTGGTTTCTATTAGGATCATGGAATTCAACATCCAAAATAGTATCAAATTCCACTGCAATATTATTCCCCAGTGAGGGCAACAGTTCCTTGAGACCTATTGGACTCATCACCCCCAAATAGCCTCCGGGGCTACCTAGAGTGTGATGATCTAGAGCAATAACAAATGATGATCCATCCCCAATTGAAACAAGAACATGTCCCACATTGGTTACAGAAAACAAGAAACATGTTTTGAAAGAAGAAGAAACTTTTGTATTAGGGTCCATAAATCTAACTGGTCTATTGTACAATGCCCTACCTGCACCTCAAATTGGTACTCCCAACTCCATGCTAAGGATCACTATGCCATTCTTCAGATGAGCATCTTAACCTAAAGTTTGATTCCAAAAAACCCAAGTCCCCTGTTCTATGCCCAAGACCTCTGTTACAATGTGATTTTTCTATTTCCCAACCTGAGTTATCTGCCTGTGGATTGAATATCTCACAATACAATCATTCATTTCCTAAATTTCTACACCATGAATCATGATAAGTAAAGTGAAACAGATGTTAAACAGATCAAGGTCTGTATTAGTTTCTACAATAGAGAATTTCCATAGTAATCCACTTTTAATGTTGTCCTTGCAGAT
Source organism: Pinus albicaulis (assembly GCA_034641835.2). NCBI lineage: Eukaryota > Viridiplantae > Streptophyta > Pinopsida > Pinales > Pinaceae > Pinus > Pinus albicaulis. The sequence goes on from JAXQQM020060845.1 coordinate 21,133, forward strand.
TTTATCACCTCGATCTAACCAGAATATCTCCAAACTGATGCAACAAATAATCAGAAATTATTTTTCTTTATTATAGAAACTATTGGTGATTATGTATTTTGTATAGTTCTGACACCCTTAGTGCATGGTTGATTTTCTTTAGCTATATGTGAAATGACCGAACGTTCAGCGTAAGGATATGGAAGGTTTAAGGTTTAAGGAAACCTTGTATATTGCATGGTAATTCTCTGTATCATTCTCATCATTTTTTGGATTTCTCTTTTATACTGCATTTCTACAATGTTGTCTTTATGTCGAGTTTTTAATAAGACTTAGAATGCAAATTTATAGATTAAAGGCCATTTTTCACTTCTATATTAATTTATGCAGTAGGCTGAAATAAATTAGGAACAAATCCATAGATTATGGTTTTTGGACTGATATTTGTCAAATCGTTGCTTAAAATAAGCTTATATATCGACCAAGGTCTTGATAACTATGAACTAGCACACAACCTACAATAAGCAGATTACTATGATTTATTTTAAGTGACTTTGATAGAAAATTCTTAATTGAAGTTATTGAGGACATATCAAGCAGTGTGAAGCAGTCCTCTGATTATAAACAGATGGTGAGTTACAATAGTGGTTATAATCATTTGCCTGTGTATATTAACATCTGGTATTGTTCTTCTTAGCATTAAAACTAAATTTTCCTTTTGGATATCCTATACATGAGTTAATCTCTTTTTCTTCATTATTTAAACCACATTCTCGATCTTAGATTGCACTTTCAAAAAATAGCAAATTTTTTTTCTGGTAATAGAGTTAATATACCATTTCTGAGGTGCAGAGATCTCTTCAAGCCGAGTTCTACTATCTATTTTTTTATAACAGCTTAACTAAAATCCGATGAATATTTCATGCCCGTGAGCATATTTAGAATTTTCTTGAAAAATATGGCTTGGAAGGCTTTGGACTTTCCCTGATACAGAGTCTGTAAAGCTCACCTAATGCATTATACCAACATTACTGTTCAAGAGGCAGTCTTACAAAGTTGTACAACTTTTTCATTTAACCTTTTCGTAAGGCATCAACCTAAAGGGTAACCCTGACTGATTTGTTTCTCCCTTTTCTTTCGTTAAACATATCTATAAATGCCTAGGGGATATTTTTTACATTTTTCTGTAGTTTTAATTTCATGCCCTTGTCTAGCAGACAATGAAAACTTTAACATGTTGAATCTATAATATATTATCCTCAAAGGTCATTGACTACATGTATGCCAGATTCATTAGCATTTTGGTTAGACTTTTGTTGTTTAGGTCATTGAGTAAATCACTGTGTTGTGATACTTCACAACCTCCAACCTCCATTTTTTCTAGGTAATATAACATGTTAAATCATGGGTTGTAAGTGTTTTTTTTTTGGTAGTTAGTGGCAAGCCAATAGTTTCTAATTTTCATAGAATTCACTTGTGGATTTTTCAGCGTGGAGATCTCATTATAAATAATCATCTTCAGGATATGCTTTAATAAGAAAAACTTGTATTTGATTTGAGGATGGAAACATATTACTGTTTATATCTACTTAGCTCATGTCATCCTCGTTGAGTTCTTTTGTTCCTATTTCTATTGTCTCATTTAGGAGGTCCTTTTGCTCGTCTCTCTCTCTTATGTAGTGTATCCAAGGTGGGTTATCAGGTTTGATCAACCTAAATCTTTCATTTTCCGTCAGATTATTTTATCTTCTCCTTAATATTTTCTTCTTTGCTCTTATTTTCATAAAATTCAAATCCATTCGTCACTATTATAAAACAACACAAAAAAAAGTTGAAAATGCATTCTTAGTTTTTGTTCTGCCTTTCTTTTTCATTCTATGTTTTTTGTTCTCCTGTTACACATATCTAATGCCTTTCAGGTGTCAACCAATACTCATGTAACCCTCTTACATATTTACAGTGATTTCACAACGAATCAATGGTGCTATGCTATTTGTTGATTGGCCCTCAAACAAGTTTTTATCCTAATAATTAATGTGTAAGTTGTGGCACTCTTCTGGGTTAGCTAATGACGGTTCATTCCTTGGCAGATATCAATTTCTTTGTAGGTTTTTGGGGATATACAAGACCATGGTTTTTCTTTTTATCATATTAATGTTTTTGAGAGAAAGATACAGACCTGAGGAAGGCACCTTTTCAACATGTTGCTCAGTCAGGCGTGGTTTAAAGAGAATGGTCCATTACTTTTTTGCCTACAAGACCGTGATAGTGGTTTTGACAATATTTACATCTTTGAGACTATGATACAAACCTGTGGAAGGCATCTTTTCAGCATGTTGCTCAAGCATGGTTCAAAGAAAATGGTCTATTGTTTTATTTGCCTTGCACAGATAAAATATGCCAAGCACTATCGTGATGTTGTATAATCCTGCATTTGAATTTGGGAGTCACTTGAACCTGTTGTGGAAGAAGTTTAGGTTACAAACCAAGTTTAGAGTTGTTTTAGGTTTCCCACCTGATACATATTTAAATATATTTAAATTTGGATATGCTTAAGATATTTTTTTTGTTATATTGGAAGTCTAAAGTTGTAGATGGATTATATATGACTTTTCAATTGAGGGCATTCTTTATAAAATTCCAAATTTTACAGTTTTTGAATGGCTTTCTTGTTATTTCTTTCATAATTTATTTTTTTGAAGTATCTCCTTATTTGAATAGTTTATATGGAAATTCAGAGTTTCCCTTAATATTTCTTTCACATTATTCTATCCCTACCCAATTGTATAGGTGTTGAATAATTTGTGTTGGTTTCTTAAAAGGAAATGGAAAATTTTTGGGTTTATGTCCAGGACGCTGTTCCGATTCATCATCACTGACATAATCTTGAACAGTGTCACCCACCTGTCCTCGCATGTGTTGACCTTCTATTGACTTGCTATTGAAATTTCATTTTATAATTATGTAGTGTTCCATATTTTATTTGTCCAATGAACATGGCATGCGTTGAATTTTTTCATAATGACATTACTCTACATGCCGAGTTTCATATCCCCTCGAGAGCCCTAAAGCAGCCTTATGTGCAGAGATTAGTGTTGGTTTATCAAAATCAGGCAATTGATTTTCTTTATATTAACAATAATCCCCGATTTGAATTTGTAGCACTAATATTGGGTATCTTGGTTTATCATGCCTCAAACTTTAGTGATGTTAATCAACACAAGATTCAGTTTGTGGCAACCAATATCAATTCCATTTCTAGAGGCTTGAGAGGGATTGACAACCATTTCTGTATCCTTCTACTCAAATAGGTCAATGAGCCTCACTAATGCGAGCTCAAGTAATCTTATTGCCTCCTTTCGGCGTTCCCTTGCCCCTCCTGGTGAAATTTCTAGTAATAAACTTTACAACTACATTCCTAAACAGGCTCAGAGCCCTTTTCTTTTATATGCAACGCATATATTAAAAACATAACAAAAATATGAAAATAACAAATCTATTAAAATGCTCCTGGGGTCCACAATTTATAAATGTTTTAATATATATATGAAATATATATATATAACACATATACGTCGCATTTAAAACAAAATATTACCAAAACCAGTGTGGGACCTTAACAAACAATAAAACCATTCTGTTGTGCATTATATAAAATAAAATATATAACAAAACCTTTGTCAAAACTTCAAACGAACCCTTTAGCCGTGGAGCCCGCTGGATTTCAAATGGCGATAAACCATAATTCAAACCAAATTCACGTTCCAAAATAGTCCGCTGATGCCGGCCAATTTTGTGACGTGAAAACCAAATGAATTCCACCCTAATATTTTTCGAGTCCGAATTTGGGCTGGCGTATGAAGAGAGAGTTGTGACGCAAATTTCTTATCAAATTCGCCCTAACATTTTTCGGGTCCAGATTTCCACTGTGCGAGCGGCCCAAACAAAGATCCGCTCCAATCAATTTCTGCCACGTGTCCTCAAAAAAAAATTGCCCCATTCCCAGATGCGAGTGAGTTTGATGGTGTTTAAGGTGATGGGACATGGATGTGGCCATTTCATATCAATCACATTAAGTTTTAACGCTGTTCAATCAACCGATATTTAAGTTCCAAGGTTTTCACATCAAATCGCATTAAGTTTTAACACTGTTCAAGATTGGACCTCCACTCCTGTTAGCGATTCCGCATGCTCCAATATGATCCGGCCTTCGGCTCTCATCAATGAGAGATTAATTATGACGGGCGTTCTTCGATGCCATTGCAGTCGGGTCAATAAAATGGTGTTTCACTATGGTTTTTCAGACGAGCCACAATCTTTGAATTGCAGATGCTATCCAATTGTTGGGTTACAGTACCTACTCACTGTGATGAGAAGGAGAAGTGGCCAGCTGAACTACTACTTAGACCTTGGTGCAAATCTGCATTTCTCTCGGTCTGGTCTGTGTCTGTCTTCCTCAGTTTCTTGGAATCCTGCTTCTCCGTCTCGTCTTGCACCCACTGCTGAGACTGTACCCATGCCTCACCTGTGTCAAAGGATGCATTGCCACAGGGGGAGCCATAGAGGTCAACCCCTGCGCGCTCCCTCCAGCCCCTCAACCGAGTCGTCTTCCCAGTCCAGTGATTATTACACAGGTCGCTATCCAAACACTAGAAGTGGGCAGGGTTGGGTTCTAGGATCTGGCCACCGTATGGGCTCCCCTGCTCCTCATTTCCCCACCGCTTCACCTTCTCCCATGATGCGCATTGCACTTTTTTCCTTTAATTTCTCTCTAAACCGCCCACGAATCACAGCTTCAATCACCATGGTTTTTCGTGAGGAGGCCCAAGTGGAGGAACAATGCACCCATCCGACGGGTCTGAGCTCAGAAAAAGCCAGCCAGAATTCGAGCCTTCAGGAGGGGAGCGGTGGCGTGAATGTGGAGATAGCACCTGGCGATCCTGGACCTTCCGAAGGATGGTGCCGAATCATCGAGGAACCACCGGAGGAGTAATTTGGTTAATTTGGTTTTCTTGATTCGCAGCCCACTTAATTGGGCATTTTTTAGATTATATTACTGTGCCGGACCTCTGTAACATTTTCGAATTCTATAAACATTCAAGACTGGTTTCCCCGTATGAGGGCAGTCTTCTTTTTTGATTTTTTGATGACAAATTTTCCATAATCTGGGCAATGTTTTTGACTTCGGTCATGCTATAATTTTATTCCCACTGTTAATAGATTAAATTTACTTAGAAAAAAAAAATGTTGTCCTGTTTCTATTTTAAACATGTTTTTTGAAATACAGAGCCATGTTTATATGATTGTTTATAGTCGAAGCGTTGCGGGGTGGTTTATTATATTAATATTTCACGGTCGAATTATGTTCATAACAATTGGAAAAAAAAATGTTGCCCTGTTTCTATTTTAAACCTGTTTTTTGAAATACAGAGCCATGTTTATATGGTCTCCGTATTATACTCTTTCTCTGTATATCTACAGGAACCTTTTTGCTATGAACAGGGTGGATGTTGTAGCGGGATACTAATGGAAACAAGCAAGCATGAACCTTACATCTCGGATGCAACAGATGGTTACCAATTTTGGAATCAAGTGAGCCTGATCTTACAAGCGAGCCTGGGTTTCTGCAGATGGTTTTTATTTCCGGGAACAAGCAAGCCAGAACATACAATCGACCCTGGGTTTATACATATTTTTTCTCTATCATGGATGCTTTTTGTGTGAGGCGTATATCAACAGTACATGTCTCTGCACATTTCCTGTATCCTCTTTATGATACTATTTTATGTGTTGACAGGTTATCACTCTGCCTTCAAAACTAGCGATGCTGGTCTATGTTGCTGGTTTATTGATATGGTTTGATGGTATTTTTATATTTTGGACATATCACACTCCTCACATGATTAACGTTTTTCTCTGTTGCAGGATTTTGGGTACTTTAATTTGTATTTGGAACAATGGACGTCGGTACTCTATCTGTTGCTTTACTATTCTACATACTGCTATTTCACTTTCTTATAGATGCCTCGGGCATATTTTGATGCTTTCTCAGATTGTCGATAATCTCCATGTGGACCGTTACTGGATTTTATATCATGTCCCTGTATGTGACATGGGGTATTTTTCTATCATTGTCTGGGGTGGGACTTCCACTTTTCTGGATGGATATTTGGGTTCCAATCTTCAGATGTGAAAATATAATGACTTCATGGACTATTTTACTTCATATAATATATTCAAAACAACGTTTTTTCTCTTGTGAAAAAAAAATGATTGTTTATAGTCGAAGCGCTGCGGGGTGGTTTATTATATTAATATTTCACGGTCAAATTATGTTCATAACAATTGGAAAAAAAAATGTTGCCCTGTTTCTATTTTAAACCTGTTTTTTGAAATATAGAGCCATGTTTATATGATTGTTTATAGTTGAAGCACTGCGGGTTGGTTTATTATATTAATATTTCATGGTCGAATTATGTTCATAACAATTGGAAAAAAAAATGTTGCCCTGTTTCTATTTTAAACCTGTTGTTTGAAACACAGAACCATGTTTATATGATTGTTTATAGTCGAAGTGCTGCGGGGTGGTTTATTATATTAATATTTCACGATCATTGGAATGCCCACAATTCATAACAAATATTGGAGATTTACTATTTTTTAAATTGAACCCGCCATCCGTATACCGATGCTTTGTAAGCATCGGTCTTCCGACGTCTTGAACGATTTCCGTCGATCTTGTGACGTCCGTCGATATTGCGACAGTTCTTCCTAGGGTCGGTATTGTGACGCTTTTAGAATGCGTCGGTATTGCGATGCCTATGGGACGCGTCGGTCTTGCGACACTTTTGCAATGCATCGGTCTTGCGACACTTTTGTACGGCGTCAAAATTGCGACAGCTTAAAAACGTCGGTAGAGCGACAGTATAAAAACATCGAAAGAGCGACGTTAAAAACACCAGACCACATTTTATCAGAATTGCGATAGTTTACAAACGTCGGAAGAGCGACGTTCAAAACGTTGGACCACGTTTTGTTGAAATTTCGACAGTTTACAAACGTCGGAAGCGTGACGGTTTGGGAAACGTCGGAAGAGCGACGCTTGCTTGGAAGCGACGAAAAAGTGTTGGTAGTGCGACACTTTGTCAGTGCGTCAGAATTGCTACGTCATGGTAAACCACATTTTTCCCATCCTTGAACTGTCACTCTTGCGACGACTATGTGTTGGAATAGCGACGAAGTGGCCGTCAGAAATTGCACCAAATTTTCTAGTGACACTTTCCTCCCAAAAGGATACCTTGCTAGCTTTCCCATTTCACTTAGTGGGAAAATGATAACAGTGGACATAGAAGTCATAGATCGTCATCTCAACTATAATCTGTTGCTGGGTCACAACTGGTCTTATGCAATGACTGCCATTGTCTCTTGGGTCTTCCAACTCATCCTATTTCCATTGGATGGGAAAATATTCACAGTGGATCAGTTATCCTTTTTCACCTCTAATTATTCCATGTTACCAAGTAGCACTATACCCCTAGTAGGAGGCGTTCCTGACTCATACATTTTTACCAGTCTTCTGAAGGCATCTTCCCTGATGGGTTTCTTTCCTCTACCACCACGTTAGGTTCCACATACAATTGTAATGATATACACCATGTCAGATGGCTCTATCGATCCATGGATCCTACCAGTGCCTTCAGATATTGATTCCTATGGAGATAAGATGCTACTATCGCCGACAGAGTTGGCTTATCAAGCCATCCAAATAGCACCTGAACCCTCCACTGCTTTGGTTTTGACCAATGGTACTACCCTTCTACCGATCGGAGTTCATTCTAGTGATCTCCTCGATGAAGTCCTGCCTACGAATGAAGCTATTCAAGAGATCATGTCTCTAAAAGAACGACCTTGGGGAGAGTTCCATCATTGCATTTCGATGTTCGATTCGGACGCGATCACTACTCAAATGCCATCTTTTGACCAACCTAAGATCATTCCCTCTGCTTACACGACTATTCAACTATTGATTCGAAAGGGAACACGGGAAATATTTCCAATACTATGCTCATAGATATCTTGGTCAAAATAGGTATCGTGGAAAACATTTAGATTGGAGCTGATTGCAATCTAGAGGAAATTGCATGCTTCACATCCCTTTTTAAGGAATTCTACGATGCGTTTACTTGCTCTTATGAGAAAATTCCCGGCATATATCCTTCTATTGATGAGAAAGAGATCAATAAATTCCAAGCGTTCTTTTTATGGTATTTTATCTCTCATAAATCTAAAAAACCTTGACTTCTCTTCTTTGGTCTCGTTAAACTTACTCGAAGAAGATCTGAGCATTCTTTTTATGGTATTTTTTTGGCACATTAAACTAAGAAACCTTGAAATATCTTCTTCAGGTTCATTAAAATTACACGAAGAAGCAACGAGATTTATTTTTAGGGACTTTTTCTAGCTCGTAAAACTGTAAAAACCTCAAGTTTCCTTTGTCGGGCTCGTTAAACTACTATGACAAAGAAAAATGAGACATTCTTTTTCATCTTTTTCAAAGCTCATTAAGCAGAAAATGTAACCAAGTTTTTATCTGTAGGACTTGTTAAAAATTCATGGAGAGCTTTAAGTTTTTCTTCATTGGACTTGTTAAAATTTCACAAAGAACATTGAGTTTACTCCATCTCCTTCTACTCATAAAAAAATGAGGTAGATGTCCATTAAACATAGGTTTCTCACTTTTCCAGATTCAATGGACTAACTCACGAAAATGAACTATTTCGGGCTTACTATTCTCCCTTCGTCCTACCTGATTATCAAACATGACAAAGGTACCCCCTGGAGTTGTCTTTTACGATGTTTTCCAGACTCTCTAAATATGAAAAAATCACCAAGTTTACCCGTCTGGACTCGTTAAACTTAATCAGACGAGGAAAAAATTTGGAAAAAATTGATACTTCTTCTGCTACATTTTTAAGGTTGATTTGGCAGCACAAAATCTTGAACATAGGCACTTCTCGAAAAACTCTCACATTTAGTCGAACCCTACCATCTATGAGTTTAGCCATCATATACCAATGTCCCTGCATTGGTGAATCCTGATACTCTTTTTTGTTCATTAAGCCTAAGCTGCCTGGTATCCTGTTAGAGTGCCTTGTATTGTTCATGAGGATCCCACTATCTACTGCTCCTTGTATCAACCAAAGCCATCATATACCAGAACTTCTCTGTCATCAGTTATTCCCATTTTCTCTTAATTATTTCCATAAAAAAAATCATATTTTCTCGTTTCGTGTTGATTGATGTAGGACACCTCAGTGCCTACCTTTTGACAGATCTCTTCCTATCAACTTCAACATCTTATCTAGGAAGTTGATCTAGAAACACATCATTACCCAGATACTTGCAAACATCAGTGGCAGGTCATGTTGTGTTTGGTTGGAGGTTCTCATTATTGGCTCCCAATCGAATGATTCTACGAGTGTTCGACATCAAATCCTTTTATTCACACTCGCTATATTTTACTGTGCATCTTGGGGACCATCATCATTATCGGTGGCCACCCTTGCATATGTTAACAATTTTCGTTATTTACTTGTAATCAGACAATTTTCCGCATGTTTAACTACATCTAATTCATTCACATGTACAGAAATATGCAGTTTAGTGAAGCGGTGACCAAGACCTTGGGTTGAGGTTTACACCATTACAGCTTTGTTTCCTCTCCCAAGTTGCGATATTATTTTTGGAGACAACTTACCAGTTTTATCCTGTTATGACATAAACTTCCACGTTATGCTTATCGGTGGAAACATTGTTCATATCTCTACTTTAGAGAAATCATTTTGATAGCTACTGAGCATGGGAATGCCTGACTCAGGACAAATACTATATTTTCTGACATATGTTGTTGTTTTAGGTTTTCCTCTGTCCTCCAATTCCCCTCATTCTACTTCACTTGTTATAAAGTATTTTGGACATCTTCTTCATCTCTGACATCACAATTTAGGGTACATCTGTTACAGGACAAATGTTAGGTCCTTATATTACTAGTATAGTCCCTTATTGTTGTAGTGTAAGCCCCTTATTGTTATTTTTGTACCCCTGTAACCCCCATATTATTATTATTGTGCCCTTACATTATTATTGTTAGGTCGGCTAGGATTACATTGTGGCCCCATGGACTACTATATATAGAGAGGAGGTTTTGTCATTTGTATCATCCAAGAATTGTTCACTCATGTAATGTATTGGAGGTTTCCCCCTTGAAGTTGCTTATTTCTAAGGCATTGATATCTCTTTTCTTCTCTTTTTGGAGATGGTCTCACAACATTTTGTATCAAAGCTTTGGATTCTAGGGTTTCACTGCCCCAAACATGTCATCGTGGCCTTTCCGCTATAATGTTTTTTCTATGATGTCTCAGTAGCTGAAATTTTTATAGTGTGAAGCGAAAATCTTGAGGAACATCATTGAAAAATTTAGGAGCTTGGTTCACAATATTTTCGGAGCTATGATATGTGGAAGTTAGGTATTTTTGCAGGCTCCTAAATTTAACCTAAGTAGGTCATCATGGCATTTTCGATATCATGTTTATTATATGAAGGTTGAGAAGCTGAAATGTTTAGGGAGCGGAGAAGAAATCCTAAAGAATATCATCGCAAAATTTCAGAGCTTGGTTCGCAAAAATTTCAGAGATATGGTATGTGTAAGTTAGGTCTTTTGCAGGCTCCCGAATTTCATCTCAAAGAGGTGATCATGGAAAAATCTTCATAACTCTTTATCTGAGCATTGAATTGGAATTCTGTAAAAGGTGGCCACAGTTATATGGATTGTAGGTTTTTATATATCAATTTTAGAGTCGAAGGAGGAAACAGTGACACGTGGCATGTCGTACAAGTTCACTCTACTAAACTAATCCATAATTAGGTCATCGTAGGAGATTGGGCATAGCTTTGTCTTCAAGAATCCAAATCAGGTCATACCTATGGCATTCAAAAGAATATTCAAAGGGCTAATTCAGGGCTAAATTTCATATATTGAAGATCTGAAATGACAAAGATAATTCAGTTTCAATATCGAGCTCCTCAAAATCAAGAAAAAGTGTGTATTTTTTTTCAAATTGCATAAGTCTTGTTTGAAAAAATAGTTCATGGTGCTTCCAAAGGAGACTCATGATGAGAAAAAAATAAATGTTAATCATGATTTCATAAACTGTAATGTTGGATTACAGAAATACCATATTCCAAAGATGGATATGAGTAAGTTTGATGGCAAGGATCTCGTAACATGGATACTACAAATGGAGCAATATTTTGATCTCAATAATGTGCAAAACACACTAAAGGTATGCATTACAACTTTAAATTTAGAAAAAAATACATTTTTATGGTATCGATGGCTTTTCTCCCATAAAAAAATTGTCACTTGGTCAATTTTTACAGAGGAAATGATAGCACATTATGAGGATACAAAGAGCAACACCTTCTCAATCTCAAACAAAAGGATTTAGTGGTGGAGCACATTGAGGACTTCAAAAAATTGAATATAAGGGTAACTGATATTCTAGAGAAGCACATGATTGATATCTTCATAGGTATTTTAGAGGATAACATCCAACATGAAGTTTGTGTTTGGGAACATGATTCATTAGAGAAGGCATTCAGGTTGGCAAGAAAAATTGAATGTAAAATTATGGCGACAAGGAAGCCTACCACTCACATCTATAAAGATGGAAATGTTGCTACTCCTAGAATTCCACAACCTACAAGGTTGTCACCGCAACAATTGGAAGAGAAAATAGAAAAAGGGCTTTGCTACAGTTGTGATAGCAAATACAGTAAAGGTCATAAGTGTGCTGAGAAGAAATTAATTTACATAGATTGTGAAGAGGAGGAAGAAATGAACAAGAAACTTTAAAAGAAGAGGATATACACCAGGAAGCAACCCTAGAAGAGGAAGAAGAAGAAGTGAGTCCGACCATATCATGTAATGCATTGGCAGGAATTACCACTCCTCAAACTCTCAAGATAGAAGGACATATCAAGAAGAAAAAGGTAATAGTGTTGATTGATTCAGGTAGCACCCATAATTTTATTCATTGTAAGGTAGCCAAGGAATTGAATTTTTTCATATACCTAGCACCAGAATGTCAAGTGATGGTTGCAAATGGAAGAACTATAAATTTCTCTGGAAAATTCCATAATATCAAGCTATCCATGGGGGAATATGTATTGAATATTCCAATGCTTTCCATCCCAATGGGAGGTGCTGATGTCATACTAGGAGTACAATGGTTACAATATTTGGGGACGGTAGCTTTTAATTTTCAAGAACTTCTATTGAATTTTTTTTTGGAAGGAAAAGAAATCAAATTACGGGGTATCACATGGAAGCGAGGAAAGATAATAAGCTCAAATGTCATGACAAAGCATCTGAAGAAAAAACAATGAGGTGTAATTGCATAATTATGCTCACTAGAATTTCCAACATCAAAATCATCTATTTCTCAAGATCTCCAAAGGGTCTTGGACAATCATTCCAAGGTGTTTGATACTCCCAAAGGACTCCCACCTATTCATGATCATGATCATGATATTCATTTTATTCCAGGAAGTGTTCCTCCAAACATCCGGCCTTACATATATCCCTATGTCCAAAAGAGTGAAATTGAATGTATTATTGCAGAAATGTTAGAGGCTGGTATAATTCAACCTAGTCAAAGTTCTTTCTCTACTCCAGTAGTATTGGTGCACAAGAAGGATGGATCATGGGACATGTATCCGGATTGTAGGGAGCTTAATAAGCTCACTATTAAAGATAAATTTCTCATTCCTATGATTGATGAATTATTGGATGAATTACATGGAGCAATTTATTTTACCATGTTGGATCTTCGTTCAATATATCATCAAATTAGAATGAAGACTGAAGATATTTCAAAAATAGCATTTCGAACTCATGAGGGTCATTATGAATTTTTGGTCATGCCTTTTGGCCTTTCCAATGCACCTTCTAGATTTCAAGGGTTGATGAATTCCATTTTCAAACCCTTCCTTAGAAAATTTGTGCTAGTATTTTTTGATGATATACTAATCTACAACAGGTCTTGGAAGGATCATGTTGAACATGTTGATATGGTGCTCAAACTATTGCAGGAGAAACAATTATATGCAAAAACATCCAAATGTTTCTTTGGAGTACAAGAGGTGGAATATCTGGGTCATATTATATCTCACGAGGGTGTTAAAGTAGACCCTAACAAAATTAAAGCCATTAAGGAATGGAAAGTCCCACGACCATAAAGCAGTTGCGAGGATTTCTTGGGTTAACAGGGTATTATCGCAAGTTTGTTAAGAATTATGGGAGAATAGCAGCACCTCTAACAACATTATTGAAGAAAGATGCATTTTCATGGACTCCTGAAGCAACTAAGGCCTTTGAACATCTTAAAGAGGCAATGTGCCTAGCACCTGTCTTAGCTACGCTAGACTTCACAAAAACCTTTATTGTGGAATGTGATGCCTCAGGAAATGGAATTGGTGTTGTTTTAATGCAAGAAGGAAGACCCATTGCTTTTGAAAGTCATTCAATCAAAGGAAAGTATTTACAAAAGGATATTTATGAGAAGGAAATGTTGGCAATAATACATGCACTAAAGGAATGGAGACCTTACCTAATGGGAAGACACTTTAAGGTAAAAATTGATCATGATAGTCTTAAAAACTTTTTGGAACAAAGCCTATCTTTGGAAGAGCAGCAAAATTGGGTCACAAAGATGTTGGGTTATGACTTTGAAATCATCTACTAAAAAGGGAAGCTAAATGTTGTTGTAGATGCACTCTCAAGAAAGGATGAAGAGGTGGAAGCATTGCTTTGTTCCATTTCTATTTTCCAACCAGATTGGATAACCGAAGCAAGGGATGAATGGAAGAAGGATGAAGAAGTTTGGATACTCATTTAAAAGTTGCAGCAAGATCCTAGTACATCTAATACATTTAGTTGGAAAAATGATTCCTTATGGTACAAAGATCGGTTATATATTCTCAAGAATTCCCAACTAAAACAAAAGATTCTTTTGGAATTGCACACTTCTCCTTTAGGAGGACACTAGGGATTTTTAAAAACTTACCATAGGGTGAAGAATAATTTTTTTGGGATGGCCTTAAATCTGATATTCAAAAGTTTGTGGCGGAATGTTTGGTTTGCCAACAAAATAAAGTTGAGACAATTAAGACCCCAGGTCTTCTACAACCTTTATCCATTCCAAGTCAACTTTGGGAGGATATTTCAATGGATTTTATCATAGGTTTATCTAAGTCCGAAGGGAGGAGTGTCATCATGGTGGTAGTTGATAGACTTACCAAGTATGCACACTTTTGTGCATTATCTCATCCATCTAAAGCAAGTACGGTTGCTACTGCATTTATGGAAACAATTCAAAAGCTACATGGACACCAGAAGATTATTTTAAGTGAAAAAGATCCCATTTTTACAGGAAATTTTTTGATGGAGTTATTTTCTTGTTTGGGTACTCAACTAGCTCATAGCTCATCTTATCATCCTCAATCCGATGGTCAAACAGAGATAGTGAATAAATTTTTGGAAGGCTACCTTCGTTGTTTTGTATCTGATAAGCAAGAAAAATGGGTCAAGTGGTTCTCTCTCTCTGAATGGTGCCAGTATAACACTTCCTTCCATACTGCAGAAAAAATGACCCCATTTATGGCACTTTATGGATATCACCCATCGCCCATCACATCTTCTTTAAGGGAAAATTCTAGGGTTCAAGAAGTGAAGGATCACATCGAGCATCAACAAGAAGTTCTCCAACTCTTAAAGGATAAACTAAATTTGGCACAAAATTGAATGAAACAACAGGCAGATCAACATCCCTCAAGCAAGCTAAGAAGGATAATAAATTATCACCAACATACTATGGTCCTTACAAGGTGTTGAAAAATATTGGTACTATGGCATACAAATTGGAGCTTCCTACTTCTTCGAGAGTGCATCCATTTTTCCATGTTTCATACTTAAAAAAGGTTATAGGGGACAAACTTCCAGTTCAAATAATATTGCCAGAACTTGATGAGGAAGGAAAAACCATATTGGAACCTGAAGAAGTCATGGAAACAAGAACTCGACAGCTACGAAATTGATCAATTTCAGAGTATCTCATCAAATGGAAGAACTTACCCACTGAAGATTCTACATGGGAGGATGAGAATTTTATATAGAAGCACCCGGAGCTACTCAATGATTGAGGACAACACCTTTTTGAAGGAGAGGAGCATGTTAGTTCGTTATATTAATAGTATAGTCCCTTATTGTTGTTAGTGTAACCCCCTTATTGTTATTATTATACCCCTGTAAGCCCCATATTGTTATTATTGTGCCCTTACATTATTATTGTTAGGTCGTTTAGGATTACATTGTGGCCCCATGGAATCCTATATATAGAGAGGAGGTTTTGTCATTTGTATCATCCACGAATTGTTCATTCATGTAATGTACTGGAGGTTTCCGCCTCGAAGTGGCTTATTTCTAAGGCATTGATATCTATTTTCTTCATTTTTTGGAGCTGGTTTCACAACATTTTACCTCTTCATCAGCTCAGAGGAGAAGGTAACATGGAAGGAATAAAATGACCTATACAAGACCCATTTTTTCCAAGGCAACGCGCCCCAGAAACAACTAGATAGATTTATAACACACCTGAGCCATGCAAAGGGAGTGTTAATTCCTAGGGTAACACTCTATCTTGCCTAAAGTGCAGCATTATCCGTGTTTGAATGTGAAAAGGAAAATATCTTGCGAAAAACTGACTGGCATTTCCAGCGTTTTCTCAAAAGGAATCAGTTCAAAATAGAAACTAAATGGCACAAACCTTTTATTAGGAATTTCCAAACACAACTGAACTCCTATGGAAGGCAAAAGAAAGGAAAATCCAAGACACATCTAGATATTTCCCGAATTGAATAGGTTGAAAGAGTTGGCAAGGTTTGTCTTCTCCATCTCCTATAAATTGGAGTTGTGGGCTCTTGGTCTAAGGTCGAAGGTTTCATTGTGTGTGGAGCAGAATTTCATTGTTGTAGTGTGAGGGTTGAAGATCTATGAAGTTCATTGAGAGCTTTCTTCCTTGAGCATCATCACACTTGAAGATAGAGAAAGAGAGAGAGGAATTGGGAGATTGAGAAGGGCTTGGTGTAACTGATGGTTGTAATCCTCCTTTTTATAAATCAATAGAATTGTATCTGTTTTTTCCATTTGATGCATCAGTGTCATAATTTTTGTTCAATTGTCTATGTAGCATGATATGAATGGATTATATTTGCATTGTTTTATGTTTATTATATGCTAGTTTAATTGATAAGAAGACATACTATTGTAGAGATTACGCAGGTGATTTGATTGATTGTAGGATTTGGACTTGCAACCAGTGAAGAAGGATTTGTACTTCACTGCTTGGTGTTCTCCATAAGATCTGCTGTCCAAAAAGAGGTAATATTTTCATCTCGCTTTGTCAATTATATATATTATCATGAACATGTACACAAAATATTTTGAAATTTACAGCTAATCTGACGGTGTGCCTCGGGCACCAAAAATCCCTGAGAGGGATGCCTAATAACCACCACCCAAGCATATTACCTTATAGCATTATGTTCTTCAAATCCTATGCTGGAGGTTTATTTGAGGTTGCATTTTTTCTAGCGAATCAAGATTAATGATGCCTCTTACTTGTATATTGAAATCAATAGGGCATATTATAGTGATTATTCATCATTAGCCCATACCTTCTTGAATGATTTTTAGTTACCCTCACAACAAGATATCATAAATTACCTCTTTTCCACATCTAAATTGGATAACTCAATTCAAACTCCAAACCATATCCATGACTGGAGGAGATGAAAGAGGTTAGTTAGAATCAAAATTACTAATGACATTCTTAAAACCAGTTTGCCCAATCCTTGTTTCCACGTATGGACAAGGATTTTGGTATGGAAAACATGTCTATTGAGGAGAAGGTCATTCTATGTGCTCAACAAATTGATTTAATTTATTTTTTGTCATGAAATTGATATGATGTCATTCCTAATGCTCCTTGACCTTTGACTCGTCCAAAACAACCCAAACTATGTCTGCATTTTGATGATTTCATTAGTTCCATTTCATATTCTCTTATGAGCCAATTACTAGCTTAGCTAGGGAAATTGATTGTGACATCCCATGTCACAAAAAGTGCATATGGTTCTAAAAAAGAATAGTATTATAAGTATACCTCTTCAGTACTCATGATGTAGAATAGAACATCAAATAATCCTCAACAACATTGCAGGAAAAGAAAAATAAATAAATAGTAATAACTCTAAACTTGCTCAGGAAACTACTTAAAACTAACCCAACAAAGGTTGGGGAACGAATGAGAAACATCCCAAGTTTAAATTTACTTGTCAAATTTTTTAGGGGGATCATTTGAATCACAAGTGGGCATGTATTGATGAAGTTCACCATCTTCTTGCACCACCACTGCCACCCAATACCTAACCATATTCACTCATCCATTCCTTACCCAACTACAATAGAAAATGGTTTCACAAGCTCCTCCACCTTTGTAGTGGGGTGGGCGGAATCTTCCCGAAGGCTGTGCACATATACATGTTTGTACTCAACAAGTTATCTTTTCTATGAGATCTAAATCTTATGAAAAAACTGATTCAAGTTTTTCTTCTACGGGCTTAGTCATTGTTGATGTGGCCACTGAACCTCTCATGCTATAAAATCCTTTCGAGCTAGCATGTCACCCACCTAAGGGTGTTCTTCTCATGTCAACACACAACCCTAATGCATGGGCTACTCAACACTACATTATTGTTGAATATTTATTTGAAGCACATTTTTCCATGATTTCTTTAGAGGTTTTTCAAAGTTTCCCTATGCAAAACAAAGCCTTGTTAAAATATTGGAGGGGTTGAGCCCTAGAGTTTAATTTGATTAAATTTGATGTTGGCACCCATTTTTTTAGACTCTCATGAGGTCATTTTCTAGATATTGGTGCATGCTTTCAAATATGAGATACCTTTCACTCTTGTGGATGAAGGGCTTTTTAATTATGTTGTCCATATTCATCCTCCATTAACTATGCTATGGGGGGACATAAAATACATAAAAGGGTACATTTCTACATCTTCATCCATTTAGTCAACAACAACTTTCATTTATAGCATACATTGACTTTCCAAACTTGGATAAACATAAAAATGACCCATATGCCATGATCCTATATGGCCATCAATGCCTATAAAATTAACTTATGATGTTCCTAAGTTCAAAGGGGAGCTGGCAAAACCCATCTATCCATATTAACACCTGCCATTTATTTTTTTATTCAAATTCTTTGGTGGATGATTTTGTGATGGTGCATCATTTCCAATGAACTATGATGGGTGGCTACTGCTAAATGGCATATTGAACTTGATAGTGAATCATATAGTGATATGGTTCCTTGACCAGTACCTTATTCAATAATTTTTAGTTATGATCATAGTAGGATCTTAGGATTGACATGTTTTCCACATTTAAATAGGATAAATAAACTCAAATTTATGACCATGTCCATGAGTGGAGATGCAACAAATTGGTTAGAGGTAAAAATCTTAATTACATGCTTAAATATTGGTTTACTAGATCCTTGTTTGCATTATAGTCAAGCATGTTGATATCACCAGGGTGTGTAAATTATTAAGTTAGCATGTTATTTGCAAGGAAAGTTACTTCAAGGAGCTATATTAGGCAAATTTTCCATTAAAAATTACATAATACATTATTATCACGACAGTAACTAAAGAAAGAACACAAAACAAATATGCTAAATAAAAGTAAATATAAGAGTACACATGGATATGGCACAAGACAGAAAAAAACCAAAAGATGGGGAAAAATTTTGATCGATATTCTTTATTATAAATATAAAATGTTGAGAGAAGGAGAGAGAGAGAGAGTACAATCATAGTGAAAATAGACTTGCCAAAACCATTGTCTGAATACAAAGGAGATAGCCCAGTCAAATCTATACTTCAGTCTTCAACCATAACCAGATATCAATGATAGATAAGGTAGCTACAAAATGTACTCGAACCTTGATCAATTAATGTGACATTTTGAGATAAAGATAAAATTCTAACAGAGTTTACGACCATGAATAATTTCAGTTTTGGTTAGGGCTTATATCAGCGTTAGTTTAAAGCAGAAAATCCATGCTAAAATACTCATATATTCCTTGTTGTAGGTGTAGACCAATCTAGATTAAGATTTAGGATTCAAAACCATATGATTCACTCCTAAATTACTGATTAAGTGATATCAACATGAAAGGGAAATACACGCAGCCCAGAGAAATTCCCTTAGAAAAATATAACTCAAGCCCAGACTTCCACTGATCAATCTTGGTTTCCTTCCTTAGGAACTCGACTCATGAAGAAGACTGAACAGATCACAAACATGCCCTTGATTCCTTCATTGGAGTTCTCTTCTGTGGCACAATTAGGAGAGAATAATGAGAAAAATTGTGTGTCTAAATGAAGTGGAAAACACCACTATTTATATAATTTAGTGGAGAACAAGAGACGTGTCTATTGGGTAAAATGAGCCAACATAGAGGAGAGGTCAACTGTGATATTTTAGATAGATTCAAAAAACCATTTTTTCTCAACCAAATATGATGATATTTTGGTCGATTTTGGTCCTCTCGAAAATTGGAATTCAATGCCATAATTATCTTCTTCAAAATACCTATCCTCAATGAAATTTTTCCCTACTTTACAATTTTAACACTCCCTCTCAACTAGGGAGAATTCCACATGCCAATCAATCCAACATCAATCATCATGCCATCCATTCATCATGAGCCATGTCTTTATCTCACATCTGCTCTTCTCTATTGAACATTGATATTAATAATTAATAAGAATCGATTGAGAGTGACTCACAAGGCCTTGCTTCTCTCCACTGAAAAAATTTAGTCCACATAATTGAACTCCAATCGGACTTGATACCAAGCTATCAAGTTGAAGAAACATCATTCATCCTAGACATAGGGAGTATGCAAGTACACGATGCATCCAC
Source organism: Pinus albicaulis (assembly GCA_034641835.2). NCBI lineage: Eukaryota > Viridiplantae > Streptophyta > Pinopsida > Pinales > Pinaceae > Pinus > Pinus albicaulis. Next base: position 41,237 of record JAXQQM020060845.1, read on the forward strand.
CAGTAGTGGTATGATCCCTATCCACTTTTCCCAACTCATTGGCCAAATGAGAGGTACTTCCCATGTGTCATGGACTACATGGGTAGGGTAATGCAAGAAAATCAGCAAGGAAAGAATATATCACATCCTTATGAGAACCACTCATAGGGAAAGGATAAAACACATCCTACAAACACATCTCACGATCACACGTAGGGAAATGATGAATCACATCCTACAAACACATCATAACTATTGTAGGAAAATGATCAGCCACATCCTACAAACAAATCACAACCATTGTAGGGAAAGGATGAACCACATCCTACATACAAGGAAATCACCGAGAGTAGGAAAAGGATTAATTCTATTCTACATGCATTCCAACCAGCAATGGTAGGAGGGATCATACATGTGGGGAAACGATGAACCACATACCATCGAAATTTCAACCCAAGATCATAGGGAATGAGAATCATAGATGTGGGGAAAGGATGAACCATGTCCCACTGACATGGCAAGCAAAAATCATAGGGAATGATCATCCTACATGTGGGGAAGGGATGAACCATGTCCCACCGACATGTCAACCACAGATCATAGGGAATGATGATCCTAGATGTGAGGAAAGGATGAAATGACATGTCAAAAGATTACGATATGCATCTCTCACTGGGGTATCCACGAGAGAAGGTGAACCACTCATCCTTCTCATATGCCATAGGATAAGGTGAACCACTCATCCTATGCATATGTCATCAATCATAGGGGAAGGTGAACCTCTCACCCTACACACATGTCACATGTCACAGGGGAAGGTGAACCACTTACCTTGTACATCAAACACCTATAGGGGAAGGTGACACATTCACCCTATGCTCGCTCATGGCTCAATCAGTACCTCAAGTCTTCAGGAGCTCCCAGAGCTCAATGTTTCATCTTAACAAAATATCACTTATGTTGGAGTGGGGGGCCCTAACAACAATTTTCTATATTTTTGTAATATTTTGTAATAGATATTCTAGCGCAGGGGCTTTGGGGTGGGTCAAAGCCCCTAATGAACTGTAATGGGTCAAAGGGTAGACCAAGGGTCCACAAACCATGGTTTTCGGACCATAGAGTAGGGTAGGCTAATATGGTATAAATATATGAATAGATCGATTCTAGAAGTAAGTTTTGGTTAAGTCTAGCTACGAACATTGGATATGTGATATCTGTTGTGTGGATTTATCTCTGTAAGGGCTCATGTTGGTTGTGTGCATGAAGACCCTAAGTCCTGCTATGTGCAGACCCCACTGGTTGTGTGTGCGGGTTGGTAAAGAGTCTATAAGTGGAATCTAAGTATTAATGAATGAGAAGGCTGTTTCGCTGATATCAGAATGTCTATGTGTATTTTTATGAGTTAACCTATCTATTGATTTCATAGTTATGTCTGTATACTAAATAATATAGTTAGTTGGTGCACACATGGATGCGGTGCTTTGAAAGAGTAAAGAATACTTAGATCTCATTGTGTTTTGTCTTATTACATGTGATTGTTGGTTATCTTATGGTTTATGATCTTCAAACAAGTTATTCAAGAAAATATATTGCTAAGGGTTTCAAGGTTAGGGCTTCTTTAGCGCAGGCATGTTAGATCTTAAGGTACCCACTTTTATTAACTTTCTCTCTCTCTAGGTGCGGAAACCTAGTTCCATCACACTCCCATACTACTTTGGGTGAGACCTTGACCTACGCAAGTAGGCCATTGCCGAAAGGGATAGTAGTATAGGGGTTTTTTGGTAAACCTTAACTATGAACCTAGGTCATGACCCTTCAAACCAAAAAATGGTTATGTTGTCCAGACTGGGGGAATTTTCAGAGAGAGATTGCATAATGTCACAAGGTCTTTGGCAGCCATTAAAGCTTGAACTCGAGGCCTAGTTTGAAAAGAATATTTAGGATTTTTCACTAAAATAAAAGAGAAGTAAGAAGTTATTTGCTGAAGAGTGGAAGAATAAGTACATTTTTACAGAGGTACACGAAATCCTCTTCGTAATCTTCACACACGAACTGCAGGAGTGGCTGGTGAGGTTAGCATAGTTTCAAACCTATTGAAAGATGATCAGGTCACGTAGTGGACCCCTGAACTGATCCGACAGTTGGAGAATACTGATAAAAAAATCACCCAAACAGTATATCACTGGGTTGATAGTGTGATGGGTGGATTTGTAACTGAGTTTGCATTCGATTAGTTTCTGTCCTTTTCTGAAGCAGAGCGAAGGCTTTTCAAGCGATTTAGGGGTAATTTTCTGCAAAACTTATCACTGTTGATTAAGATATTATTACGTGAAAAAGGTGTCCTATGCAATCACACCAAGTGAATGACCTCCGATCAGAGAGGAAGAATGACACGAAGTGGTAAATAATACCATGTTAAACAAGAAGGGGATATATCAGTGTACAATCATCTAAGGGATCCACCTAATCTAAAAAAAGGCAAGGATGTGCATGCAGAGACCAGTCCCCCATCTAGAGACCAGTCCCTCAATTACGCCACCATCGAACTCACAAAAAGGTAAGAATTCTCCTACTCCTCCTCCAACATGACTGCTTGCATGGAAAATTGGCATCAAGTCCTCTACCCAGGTCACAGCAACCACATCAGGGAAAGATGCAGTGCTGAAAGATACTGCCTTGCCAAGCACAATGAAAGAAATGGAGGTGCATTCTACTAAGAAAACAACCACAACAGAAACCCTCAAGGATGCCACCAAGGGGGTGGAGCAAGAGCCTCAGCATGATGTGGAGATTATAGGAGTTGGTGGGGAGGGCGCGTATCCCCCACGTGGAATGAAGCGCACTGGAAAGCCTCCCAAATGGCAGTGAAAGAAATGCAAGGCCAAAAAGACCGAGGGAGAAGAAAAAGTTACATTGACAGAGGAGGACCTGGAAAATATTGTAGATGTCATTGCTACTACCTCCGAGGATCATTGGAATTTTGTAGAAGATCAGCAAAAGGCCACGGTGGAGGCTTTGTAGTCTGGGTTGCAGGTATTACAGCTCAAAGAAGATACCCTCAAAGTGAGTGAGAACTAGGTGTGGCCAATACAAGAAAGCTTGCTAGCTACAACCCTTTCCATGTCAACAGAGAGAAGGAGTTTCCCCTTCTCAGGTGCAGCATTGATAGTAGAACCAAAAACCCTGTGTGCGTAAGTCCAAGCATGCACGGAAGTCGGCCTCGACATCACAAGAATAATGAGTGGGCAGCTACACGCTCTCCACTTGTTTTTCTTTTTCGAGCTCTAGAATCGAGAAATACGGGCACAACAACAGCTAAGCGAGGTCAAGAAAAAAATTGTTTCCAAAGCTACCGAATCCACCAAATCTCATGCAACACAGATCGCGGCAGGCACACAGCAAGCAGAGTTAGAACACCTAATTGACGGTTATGTGGAGACATGCCAAAAGTAATCCCTGCCTCTGCTGCGCCGTAGGCCAATATTGAAGGCTTGGTGGTTGTGTTGAAGGCATCCATAAAAAATGTGTAGACCGTCAAAGAAGACATGGAGGAATAGATTGCTGCACTACAGGCCAAGCTGCAGCCAGAAACGCCTCTAGTGGTGCGAGCCCAGTGAGTTGTGCTGGTAAAAGAAGAAACAAGAATTATTTAGGCACACATCGCCAAGGGTTAAAAATTATTAGATACCACTATGGGACTATGTTCCATAGTGCAACATGATCCCCTCCTTCGATAGTTCAATCAGAAGCTATGCCAGAAAGAGCAGGACTTTGAGGAGATGGAAGCCACCATGTCAACCCTTGTATCAGCTCATCGCCTCACACGTCTTCATACTAGCCATGCTCTAAGAGATGAAATCAAGGAATTCCACCACAAGAATCAGGTACTCAACAATCATTTGAAAACATGGGAAAATGAAGCACTCAATCTCTCAAAGGATTTAGGTGTAGCAGTCAAGAAACTGCACCAGACTTTGGACAGTGTCACTGCGGCTACTGAAGGATTGAATTCCCAAAATTTGGTTGAAATTGCGCAGAACGCAGTAGGTCAAAGTGAAGGCCTCCTCCCACCATTTTCCACTGCCATCGAGCAACTCCAAGCCAAGATGAAGACCCCACTTCAACTGTGGCTCGAGACGAGTCACACGATTGTGTTGGGGGCCTATTGTAGTGGGGGCCCGTAACAACAATTTTTCTATTTTTTTGTAATATTTTGTAATATTTATTTTGGCGTAGGGGCTTTGGGGTGGGTCAAAGCCCTTAATGAACTGTAATGGGTCAAATGGTAGACCAAGGGTTTGCGAACCATGGTTTGTGAACCATAGAGTAGCACAGGATAATATGGTATAAATAGATGAATATATCGAGTGTGGAAGTAATTTTTGGTTAAGTCTAGATATGAACATTAGATCTGTGATATCTGTTGTGTGGATTTGTCTAGGTAAGGGCTCCTGCTAGCTATGTGCAAAGACCCTAAGTCCTGTAGTGTGCGGACCCTGTTGGCTATGTGCACGGGCTGGTAAAGAGTCTGTAAGTGGAATCCAAGTATTAATGAATGAGAAGACCATTTTTATGATATCAGAATGTCTGTGTTCTGTTATGAGTTACGCTATTTGTTGATTTCCTAGTTATGTTTGTATACTGAATACTACATTTAGTTGGTGCACACGTGGATGTAGTGCTTTAAAAGAGTAAATAATTCTTAGATCTGGTTGTGTTTTGTCTTATTACCTCTGATTCTTGGTTATCTTATGGTCTATGAGCTTCGCACAAGTTATTCAAGAAACTATATTGTTAAGGGTTTCAAGGTTAGGGCTTCTTCAACACAGGCCTATTAGATCTAAACATACCCATTTTTATTAACTTTATCTCTCTCAGGGTGCAAAAACTTGGTTCCAACACCCTCCCATACTACCTCGGGTGAGACCTTGACCTATGCAAGTAGGCCATTGCCGAAAGGGACAGTGTATTTATCACATTGAACATGAAACCCCTTAATCCCAGAACCAGGTCACAGCCTCAAACTAACGTTCCTAAGCTGTGGGGGATACACCAAGGTTTGTTTATGAATATTAATGATATTTGTAACTTAATTTTCATTGGAAGCCTCAATAGCTCTACTCAACATACCTAGAAACATAAAAAAATCCTTTTATTATTGTATGTCTATTGTAGAAAATTCTTAACTTTTCTTACTCCCTCTTACTCAAGGAGACCATTAGCTTAAACTTAGATTTTAGGAGTGAAAAACATCCATATAGAAACATGCTCATCATTATTTCCATCCAATTTATAGATATTTTATTAATACATTCAATCATGCAATGATTTTGGCAGAGATCTTGGTTATACTAGACGGGAAGGTCAAACAGACAACTCCCAAGGAGACTCAATATGTAATGATTAGTCTCTTATTCATTTTCTTCAAAGTCTGAAGGTATCTTCAAAAGAGGTTCATCCTTAGATATAAACACCAGTAATGAATAATGCATGATAGTATGCAATCATGGTCCTATATTCTTGAGGTAAGGAATTAGGGAGTCTTCAAACCTTTCCTCAAAGGTTTGAGGTTATGCATTTTCTTCAAACTAACAGATCAAATTCTCGGTATAGTACAAAAAACCATAGGCAACCATAAATTGGAGCAAGGTGTACACAAGAATACCATGATCCAGAAATTTTCAATTCTTAGGAAGTAGTGCATCAAGGCTAGGAAATTGACTTTTAAAGAAATCAACTCCCTCTCAATTTAGATAAATGAGAGGATTATTATTTGATATCCGCTACTTATTATTAATATAAATTTTTCTACAACCTGCTATCAGTATTGTCATTATTCCATTGTTTGTGAGCCATAATCACATGCATCCTTGGATATATAACATATGATCAGATTTTTAAATATTGGAGACATCTAGGGATAATATAGTTTCCTCTTAATCCTTCATCAATCTGCCCCTATTCTTGAAACTATATTAGAAAACTTCCTAATTGGAAAATTTACAAGGGTGAAGAAATCCTTTAATGAGATCATCGAGAAAATTAGCTACTTAATGATTTCTATTATATGAAGGTCCTTTTTATTCAGGCAACAAAAAATCTGGACATTCCAAGGATCCAACCATTGTTCCTTATGCGACTGCACTAAGGGGCGGGTTCTCTGAAAATAAAAGAGAATTTTAATTTTTCTCATATTGTAACCTTTATTACCAAATTTTAATTGTTTCTAGACTTCCTACCAAAAACTTGTTGATATGACCTACTTGAGTAGCTTGTTTTAAATTTGATTATGTCAGGATTTCTTATGTAATCCTGATTTAAAGTCCTGGCTCTTACTAGCATTGTTCCTAACATCATCTTCCATATTTTGGAATATAGATAGTTCAGAGAGAAACCAAAATGTTCAAAAATGCTACAAAAGAAAACATTATGATAATGGAAGGATGTAAACACTTGTTGTAGCCAATGCTGAAATTTTACTATGTAAACCCTAACCACACAACTTTTTCCCAATATCACTTGACATAGAGATATATTTGATATATAAATCCATTAAAAAAGTGATATGCACTACCATATTGTAATTTTACAAGAATAACTCTAAATGCCCAACCACATAGTATCATAGGTTGGCAAACTATCGCACTACAACAAACCCTAACATCAGCACGCTCTGCTTCATTTTACCAATTTTGTCAAGTACCCTCAGTTGCGACATAAGTAGAAACCAATAGGTCAATAACTACATTGAGACACTGTTGTATTCAATACTTTCAACAAGACCCTTGAATGCTACAGTTCTTAAAATAATTATCATGCTACTTTCAAATGTTCAAATCATGAATCTCTAGACCCTACTGCGGGATTATAAACATTCTTTATCATTTTCAAAGGTTTTGATGATAGATGATAATTACTTGTGAAACACCTTTGTCAACTCATATTTTTTCTTGGGAACTACTTATCATCGAGGATAAATGTGAAACACCAATATTATCTATATAACCAGTTCACACTGCAACAACTTCTCTAATGATAGGATCACTCAAGTTGGATTATATATATATATATATATATATATATATATATATATATATATATATATATATATATATATATATATATATATATATATATATATATATATATACATATATATATATATATATATATATATATATACTTTATTCAGATGATCATAAGGAATTGTTACTTCAAAACATAATCAAGGCCACACAAAAAAAACTCATAATTTTGAAATGGTCAAATGTGACCATAGAAAATTCTACCTTGTGCTAGATTGAGAACTATTATCACTATAATGAGCTGAAGCATTCAGGAACAAAGATATTTGACCTTATAATATGTTGCATCAAATTTTAGATTTTATACATAGGTCATATCATTCAATTAAGTCATTGTATGAATGTTGATTGAATTCGGCTTGATATTGAGAAGGTACATATATCAATTCCCAAGGAAATATTCCAAAAGGTCAAGATTACATTTGCATAACACTACATAAAACTTCAATTAATGCACAATAATACTACTGCATAAAAAAAACTTTAAGTAGCGCTGCAGAACTAAGCCCATGGGAAGAATCCTTGTGACAAGGTTAGTGCCTAGAGAGGGCCAAAAGAAGGAATCATGCCACTGACTTTAAAAATGACCTTGAATTGTGATTGATTTTTAAGGGATATAAATCTTCAGGGATCTGCAAGCCATTTTAGGTGTCTAGTCCACAATGTAATGATGCCCCTTTTGTATCCTACGCTATCCAATCCGCAGAGAAATATTGTACCTACGTGAGGTATGTAATCCTTCAATTTTCATTGCACTTGGATGTCATGAAACAAAACCAAAAACTTTTGAATGTAAACAAAAACCAAAACCCTATCTTTAGATATATTGGCTGCAAATATATAAGATCAGAGGTATAAACCAAGCTAGATTAATTTTGGCTGAAGGGGT
>JAXQQM020092417.1:0-105964 GCA_034641835.2 Pinus albicaulis
TATGTAACACCCCCAATTCATGTGATTGCAATTTAAAGTTAGATACTTGAACTTTATATCCTAAGGGGAGTGGACCCCAAAGGATAATTATTTTGTGAATGTAATTAAAAATTTAATTGAGGAAATGAATGAATTTTTGTGGTGGAAATTGACCAAAAATGAGATGATGAGATCACTTGCTAAATCTGTGAGGATGGATGAGGCAAATATTCCCCACAATCTTTCAAAAAAAAAAAATCCTTGGAAGATAGTAAGTTTTAAATTTAGATTTTTGAGGAAAAATTTGAATTTCCCCAATGATGAGGAAAGTAGTTGGGAAGAGGTAAAAAGTTGGAAAGCTAAGGAAAAGTATAAAACAGATTTAAAGAATCCCTAAGTGGGAAGCCTAGGCAAACAGGAAGAAAAGCATCCTGAGATTCTGGACGCAGAATTAGAAACAGGCTTTGGGGAACAATAGCTTAAATAAGCTGCTCTTGTACAGATTAGAGGTTAATATGCTATAGGAGGTGATCTCAGCTCTGGGGTAAGTTCTGGGAGACATAAGAGCTCTAAGGTTGGGAGGTTGGTCTACTTCACAAGTGGTATGTCTCTGAGAAAATTTGTCTTATTGATTTCTATAGTATGAATTGGCTACATATAAAAAAAAAATTTACTTCTAAGTTAGTTCATATTATTAGTCTACATTTAACAGAATGTAGTCACCAGGCAGTGACCTGGTCATGCTGTATAGTTGTAGAAGAATAACCTGTAAAGTGAAATTCCTCAGAATGTTTAAACCCAGGGTGGGGTTAAATCTGAGGAAACCTTGTTCTTTCAAGAAACACTGTGAATTTATTTTTAATCTGCTTCTGTTTCATAGAGTAATTTTATTTACAGCTATCCTAGAGAGAAATGAAATACACTATAGTATACTAGAACTATAGCCGAATATAAATTAAGACTGATACTGTTTATGAAAGACACAGAGGGAGAGAATCAATAAACTGATCTCAATATTAGCCAAGAAATTCTGTTATAATTCCAGAAAATTTAATAGTTCAAATCAACCAGGTTGTGCATGAGTCACTTTGCCTAGGGGAGGAAAGGAGTACCTATTTATAAATAACATGTAGTAGAAACTATGGTCTCCTGAATAACTACTCTAATATCATATCACAGAGATTGACTCCATATAAGGTAATAATTATGAGTAAGTAGTTGAGAACTACAGTAGTAAAGAGCTAAACTAATTCCATCCATATGTACAATACCTTTATATAAACACTATTTTCATTTATTAAGAGAAGAGATGGAATGGGTTCTAATCCCATAACCAGCATTCAACAACATTTATTATCATGTACACAGGTAGACCAGAGATGGGTAACTAGATATAAAATAAAATGAGAAGAAACAGAAGAATAAAGTTATGCAGACAATTCTGGAAAATAGTTCTCAACGTACATAAATACTATCTATGATAGAAGTGAAACTAGACACATAATTTCCAGTATGCCATTCATCTGCCAGACAATTTCAATATAACCATGAACAAAGAAACTGTCATTTGACACAATAAGATTAATATACCTCAGAAGCCGAGATAGAAATTATATAAAATCTTCTTGAAAATTCTGATGGTCTGGAACCATAATAGTGTTACTAAATCCTCTTTCTGTGCTGACGAGCACACTAACAAAGTCAAATTTCAGGGTATATATATATATATATATATATATATAAAGAATTACACACGATTTATACAGTCCCGGTAACATTATACTGTGGCATAGTATATCGAAATTACATCTAGCAGCCTAGAAAATATATATATATCCCAAATGTCAAAATACATAAGGAGCCTTTCAGGTTGGAGTATTAAACATGAAACCCCTACTTCAACCGAACAAAGCTAAACAAGCGCCTTCTGCGCAACAGTACAGAAGGTCGATATCAGATTTTGACGCCCATGAGAACGACGCAACAGGAGAAGAGCAATAAATCCCACAAGAATACCGACCTGGAGGGGCCAAGAGGTCCACGTTAGCAACCCTAATGATTGAAAAGATTAAGTGCTGTGTTTACGAACATGCCATAACCATTTGTTTACCTGTAAATGACAAATGCAAACAAAACCAAAGGGGATTAGTCAACTTGTAATAGTGCAGGGACAGAAGTGAAGAATGAAAATATTAAAGCGGTTAAAACCATACATGTGGAACGCAAGGTACAGATACGTAGATTCCTGAAAACAAATTTGTGTGCAGAGAGGGATTAACACGCCATATCTTCAGAATAAGGAGGAAGTTGCAATTTAAAACAGAGGCGAGAAGCATAAGAAATTACCTCATGAAACTCCACGAAATGGTAGACGTCTGTTGGATGGGACGCGAAGCCACTACAGCAGAGGCATAACACGAAGGAGTATCATCCTATGAAGTCGCAGAAGTAGGGTTGAGGATAACCCTGAAAGCGAAACTCAATCACAATTGGCGCTAAGAGTATGAGCCGTGTAGCCTGAAACAAGAGGCATATCCTTTACCAAAGGTTGAATGCATACTCAGAACCAGCGCATGACCAGAGTTGAGCAATGTCCCAAATCATTTAAGCATACAATAAAGTTAAACTGAACGCTGAGGTAATTACCTGAGATCTGGTGGATAAAACTGAAGCGCCATGGTTTTCTCTGCAACAGAGAAGTCACAAACCCTTGGCCAAATGTAGAAATTGGTAAACGCAGAGGTGCACCACGAGTTGAAGAGTGCAGAAACCCGACTCAGCTCTATCCAGAAGACTTATATAACTCATCGATAACCGCCTTAACCCTAACCAAACACAATCACCATCATCCACTTGGCGGAATCGTGGAAGCCAAGCCACGGATCGAGAGTAGCAGGGGTGAGTTAAGATTTGCGTATCGCATTAATGGAGTATAAATCCAAATTCAAGTCGATATGTCCGGCACCTGTGTTGGTATGGTTGCTGTACATCCCGCGTGTCGAGCTAGCACATCGACGTGGACTCACCAGACAAGCGAGTGGAGGGGTATGGAAAACTACACAACTATCCCACTCTCAGTTATTCGTTATAACGCCTGACGTGGACACAAGTGACTATGCAATGATACACATAACAATTAAAATCTATTTTGACCATACGCCTTACGTGTATATGGATTTCAATTCGCAGTACAATATCTGAAGTCGATTGGAAATCTTATGTAACGTGTCATGTCAACCCGCGTATATGGGGGTTAATGCCAAACGTATGGAAAACAATTAAATCCCAATACTATGTCGAATCATATAAACATGAAAAATGAAATCATTTCCCTCAAGGCTATACCAAAACACATAGTGGAGAAATCGTCACTATGGTGTCGAAAGGTCGAACTTGCGTTTGATCCAAGGATCATTTAATTTATGTTTGATTATACGTGCCATGCAACTTGCTACTATATTTACCAATTCGATAAATGACGTAGATGACCCATAAGACAAAGGTGAATTTGCAAGGGTATGCGAGTGTGGGTAAAGGTCAAAGACATGAAAAATATGTTCACCCTTGAGATGCAATTAGCATAAGGTAAGAAGTAAGAGTAGAGGATTTAATTGCGACAGTATATGATGATGAAAAGCATCATGATAAAAAGGTGAAATGTCATAATAAATCTATACTTACAAGTCTGAGTTCATGAAGAAAATTTTTTTTTGGGTGTGAAATTTGGAGGTGTGACACTTTACTAGCATTGGCAAGCAGAAAGTGCAAATTTTTGACTTTGAGGTTAATAAAAATAAATCAATTAAATTCACTTGAAATTTACATTTAAAATATAGAGTTGTATTTAGTGTTATTTTTGAAAAGCTTTCAAAATTACTATTTTTATCTAATTTGTATAAAAATCATATATTTATTAAAAAATAAATTTGAATAAAAAAATTCAATATTTTAACTAAAATTTCTCAATTTAATATTATTATTTTTTTATATAAACAATAAATTACATATATATTATTTGATTAATTTTCTAAATCGGCATTCTCCATCCCTATCGCTATTATCACCCCGCAAATATACTTTTGCAACTAAATTAAATTGAATTTAAGGTAGGGTTTAACCCATTCTTGTGCGCTAGGCTTGATCTAGGTTGTGTCGAGTTTGAATGTTTTATAAAGTAGTTTTTATATCTTTATAAAATATAGCTTGAAACAGTTTTTCTTTTATAGCTCGTAAACATCAAGAGGAGTTGTATAATTGGAGCTTGCACAGACAGTCATACAGAGGGAGAACGGAGTCATTAACAGGAATATGGAAGGAAATATGGAAGGACGAGCTCAATACAGTGGGGATGATGCAAGAAGGACAAGATCAACATTGTGCAGGGAATGACGAACAAATTGCACAAGAATGATTTGGAGAGCAGGGTTTATATGTATGTTTTTTTTTTTAAATTATTATATTTTGTTAAATGTAAGACTTTTGTGATCCATAATGTAAATGAATGTTTTTATGTGATTAATCCAAAAAACACTCATCTACATTATTATATTTATTAAGGAATTTTGTAATATTTAAATATTAAAAAAATCCATTCAATATTCTTATCTATTTTCTTGTTGAAATTATTATACTTATTAAGAAATTTTGTGATATTTGAATATTAAAAAATAGCATGTTATATTCCTTTTAATATTGAAAATAATCCAAACAAGTATAAATGATGTGGTGTGATCCCTCCAAACGGCTAGGGTAGGGAGGACGTGGCATGGCCACTTACAAATTAGCCATTGATTGAAAAAGATATTTTGATTATGATGTTCACAAGTTCAAGCCGTTGATTAAGAAAGGTTATATAATGAGGATTTTTATTATGATGTTCACAAGTTCAAGTTGAAGGAGGATAAGGACGGTACCGGAGTGAATGGAATTAAGACGATGCCCTTCGGTGCGGGCAGGAGGAGGCACTAGCCACATCGCCGCTCCCAGCCGACCAGGATGCGTGCCCAGAACTAAGAGCTTCTAAATTAAGAGCGTTCATACAACTAGTTCCATGCGTTCATACATTCGATTCTTTCATGGATATTTGTGGATGAAGAGAAGGGAGTTCAGGAATAATTAATTTTCAGAAGGACAAATAGTAATGGTTTACATTCATTTTTGTAAATTACATCTAGGTTTGCAGGTCTTCTGTTGGAACGTAATTTCAACCTGCGCGGATCAGTTGCAAGCAGCAACATGACGCATGGATGAATAGGCTCAGAGGGTTAACACACGAGCATATGGGCGAAGATCGACGGATTACGGGGGTTGAAACCGCGCGGAGGTTAATTGAAGGCGACCTCCCGTAGTTGACCGGTTGGTTGCACGTTGACCACAAACGTGTGGCTGTAATTTAGTGTGGAGGCTCATCCATTTGATGGGTACGGACAGAACCATACCCCCCGTAACCACCACCTTGAGGTGGCTCTGCCCAAGCTCCGCCCAGCGTGCCACCGTTTCGCCACCACCACGTAAATTTGCCACCACTGCCAGCAAATCAAATTTGACATAAATTTTTTAAATGGTGCTGACAGAAATTTTTAATGCCATTTATGAAATTTGTAAGCGGTGATATTTTGGGTAATTTTGTCAATGAATGACATTAATTCCTCTTAGATATTTTTTCTTGTTTTATATTTATTGAACATAATTGTAAATTTTTTTTAGTTGTTAAGAGCACAGCAGTGCGTCAATTTAAAAAGACAGAGAGTGCAGATTTAAAATATACACAACAATGTGTAATTTTTTTTTTTGAAACAGAGAGCAGAATTAAAAATACACAGAGGTGTATGTTTTATAAAAAAAACATAGTGAGTTTTTTTTGTATTAGACAGAGACAAGATTTTTTTTAATTGAGACAGAGGTCTTAAGTGTGCACTGTGATAGCAGCAGTCACAATTGTAAATCCCTCAGCAGAGAGGAAGAATTTGTATCAGTTTTTTTGGAAATAGAAATTTGATTTTTCTGAGTTGAAAAATCTGTCACTGTGAGTGAAAATTTTAAATATTTTCTCTGTGTTAGAGAGGGAGTTTATTCTCCATTTTAATTTCTGGAATTTTCAAATTTCCAACATGGTATCGGAGCCAATCCAGGCTATTTGAAGGTCAAATAAGCTGAAGGAAAGGAGTTCGTTATTACAGAAGCCTCTCCAGCAGAGTGAAGGTACAGACAAGAAGAATTCAAAGGTATTTCTCTATACAGTTCTATGTTACTGTTGTAGTACAATTAGTAAATTTAAACACACATTCAAGTGTTTTGAATCATAGTTAAGAGTGCAGAATGGCTGGAGCCAGCACAGGTATGAGTTTGGGAAATATCCATCTCCCACAATTTAATGGGAAAAATTATGACTACTGGTCAATAACTATGAGAGCTTTATTTACCTCACAAGAGTTATGGGAATTAGTTGAGGATGGCTTTGAAGAGCCAGCAAATGAAGTAGAGGTTCTTCTTTTAACTCAGGCAGAAAGGGAGTCACTGAAGAACAATAGGAAGAAAGATGCCAAGGCTCTTTTCTTCTTGTATCAAGCAGTGCATGAGAGTGTGTTTCCAAGGATAGCAGCAGCTAAGAAATCCAGTGAAGCATGGGAAACTCTCAAGACAGCTTATCAGGGAATGGAGAAAGTGAAGACAGCAAAACTTCAGTTGTTGAGGAGAGACTTTGAGACTCTCTGTATGAAAGAGTCAGATACTATTGACTCATTCTTCACTCATGTGATTGGAATGGTTACACAAATAAGATCTCATGGAGAGACTCTTGAAGACAAGAGGATTGTGGAAAAAATCTTGAGAAGTTTACCTTCAAGATTTGATGTGATTGTCACCACCATAGAGGAGACTAAGGATCTCACAAAGTTTTCAGTAGATGAGCTACATGCATCACTGATGACCCATGAACAGAGATTGAGTAGGAATGAAAACTCATCTCTTGAACATGCTTTTAAGACCCAGATGTCTTTCGGAAGAGGAAGAGGGCAAGGCAAAGGAAGAGGAAGAGGCAGAAGCCAGAACAGAGGTGGAAGGAACAGTCCAACAAATGCTCAAGGAAGGGGCAGCAATCCAAATCAGCATCAAGGCCAAGGCAGCCAGCAAAGTGGACAACAGAATGATCAAGGACAAAGGTATGAAAAATCCAATGTCCAATGTTACAATTGTAAGAAATATGGTCATTATGCTAATGAATGTAGAAAGAAGAAACAAGATATGAGAAGTGGAACTAGTGCAAATTTCACAAAAGAAAATAGCAGCCAAAAAAATTTGTTTTTAGCTTGTAATATGGCTGAAGAAAAGAATGCGGATTTATGATTTCTAGACTCCGGTTGTAGTAACCATATGACAGGAAATACAGCAATGTTTTCTATGTTAGATGAGAGTGTGCAGTCACAAGTCACAGTAGGAATTGATAGCAAAGTTTTTGTTATGGGAAAAGGAGATGTGAATGTTTTAACAAGATTAGGTGCAAAGAAATCCATAGCAGATATTTATTATGTTCCAGGAATGAAATGTAATCTCTTAAGTGTTGGACAGCTTGTCCATAAGGGATATAATGTTTTCTTTGATAATGATGTTTGTACCATCATGGATAAACCACCCAGAAAAGTATGTATTGCTGAAGTGAAGATGACAAGGAACAAGATGTTCCCTCTCAGAACGAGAGCAGATTTGAAGAATGGTGAAGAGAAAGCAGCAGTTGCACAAGAGACTTACCAAAGCGAACCAAAGGATGATAATTGGTTATGGCACTTGAGATTTGGACATCTCAACTTTAGAGGTCTTAATTTATTGAACAGAAAAAGAATGGTAAGTGGTTTACCATTGATAGAGAAACCGGACAGCCTTTGTGAAGGTTGTATTCTTGGGAAACAACACAGAGAAAGTTTTCCTTCCGGGAAAAGCATAAGGGAAAAAGCACCCTTAGAGATTGTCCACTCGGATGTATGTGGACCGATGCAAACTCCATCACTTGCTAGCAGCCACTATATCTTAACATTCATAGATGATTTTACAAGAAAAACTTGGGTTTACTT
Organism: Pinus albicaulis; assembly: GCA_034641835.2. Classification (NCBI taxonomy): domain Eukaryota; kingdom Viridiplantae; phylum Streptophyta; class Pinopsida; order Pinales; family Pinaceae; genus Pinus; species Pinus albicaulis. The sequence continues at coordinate 8,046 of JAXQQM020092417.1, forward strand.
TTTGAAAAATAAAAGTGAAGTGTTTGAAAAATTTTGCAATTTCAAAGCACTTGTTGAGAACCAGAGTGGGCTACATATCAAAGTCTTAAGGACTGATAGAGGAGGTGAGTATATCTCTAAATATTTTCTACGGTTTTGTAGAGAAAATGGTATTCAAAAGTAGTTTACAACTAGATATACTCCGCAGCAAAATGGAGTAGCCGAAAGGAAGAACCAAACCATAATGGACATGGCGAGGAGTATGTTAAAAGCAAAGCATTTGCCTAATGATTATTGGACTGAAGCTGTACATTGTGCGGCGTACATATTGAACAGATGCCCTACAAAGGTAGTTATGAACAAAGTGCTAGAAGAGGCATGGAGTGGCACAAAGCAGGGTGTCACACACATGAAGGTTTTTGGATGTGTAGCTTATGCACACATTCCGGATCAGCTAAGAAAGAAGTTGGACAGCAAGGGGGAGAAATGTATTTTCATTGGATACAGTGAGGAATCCAAGGCATACATGTTATATAACCCATCCAGCAAGAAGTTTATTGTGAGCAGGGACGTTGAGTTCATTGAAGAGGAAGCTTGGGATGGAAGCATAGAGAAAACAGTGAATGTTAAACACTGTTTATCTCATGATGATAATGATGATGAGTTGGCTGAAATACATCCCCAAACAGCAGCACCAACACAAGAGTAGCATAGCACACCCTTGAGGAGAAATGAGAGTGCTTCTCCAAGCACACCACAAGGAGGAAATTCAAGTGCTTCTTCAAGCATTTGTACACCTATTGAAAGAGGTAAGAAATTCAGAAGTTTGAAAGATATTTATGAACAAGATATAGCTAATGAAGGTATCAATTCTTTGTTTGCTTTATATTGTCATGTTGATGATCCTGTTCATTTCGAAGAAGCCATCAAGGATGAGAAATGGATAGAAGCTATGGATGAGGAAATTAATGCCATAGAGAGGAACAAAACTTGGGATTTGGTTGAACTCCCAAAGGTAAAGATGTCATTGGTGTTAAATGGGTCTACAAGACCAAGAGTAATGCTGAAGGCAAAATAGAGAGACACAAGGCAAGGCTTGTCGTCAAAGGCTATAAGCAGAAGTATGGCATAGATTATGAGGAAACTTTCGCACCGGTTGCCAGAATGGAAACCGTGAGAGCAGTGTTGTCCATAGCAGCACAAAACAAGTGGAAAGTTTACCAAATGGACGTGAAGTTAGCATTCCTAAATGGAGTGTTAATGGAAGAGGTTTACATTGAACAACCTCTCGGCTATGAAAAGAAAGGCCAAGAGCACAAAGTGTGCAAGTTGAAGAAAGCTCTTTATGGGCTGAAGCAAGCGCCAAGAGCGTGGTATAGTAGGATAGATTCCTATCTACTGGAAAATGGTTTTGAAAAGTGTGAGGGAGAACCCACCCTCTACATCAAAGAAAAAGACGGTAAAATCTTGATTGTAGTCTTATATGTTGATGATGTTATTTTTACAGGTAATGATGATTGCCTTATTGAACATTTTAAAACAGTCATGAAAGAAGAATTTGAAATTACTGATATGGGGTTGTTGAGATACTTCTTGGGAATAGAAGTAGAGCAAGATAAAAATGGAATTTTTATCTCACAGGCAAAGTATGTTAATGAGGTACTTGAAATATTTAACATGCAGGACAGCAAAGCGGCTATCACTCCCATGGTGATGGGATTAAAACTCAGCAGAGAGGACAGTAGCACGGATTTTGATCCTAGTTTGTACAAGAGCATAGTTGGCAGCCTTATGTACTTGACTGCAACTAGGCCGGACATAATGCATGCTGTTAGTTTGATTTCCAGGTTCATGGAAAAGCCAAAGGATGCACATTGGCAAGCAGCAAAAAGAATTTTGAGGTATGTTAAAGGTACTAAAAGGTTTGGTATTCTTTATACTACTTCAGAATGTTCAGATTTAGTTGGATACACAGACAGTGATTGGGCTGGAAGTGTTGATGATCGGAAGAGCACTTCCGGTTATGTTTTTCATATGGGTTCAGGAGCCATTTCATGGGCTTCTAAGAAACAACCCATCATAGCATTGTCTACAGCAGAAGCAGAATATGTGGCAGCTACAGCAGCAACTTGTCAAGCAGTTTGGATGCGGAAAATGTTGAGAATTTTATGTCAAGAATAGGTAAAAGGGACAGTGATCTTTTGTGACAATAGCTCAGCTATTGCATTGTCTAAAAATTCTATTTTTCATAAGAGGACTAAACACATTGACACCAAGTTTCACTTCATACGTGAATTGGTTAACAATGGCGAGATCGTTTTACAGCATTGTAGAACGGAGGATCAATTTGCAGATATCCTCACAAAGCCACTTGCGCAGAAAAGCTTTGAACACTTCAGAAAATGCTTGGGTATGCAAGAAAACCCAACAGTTGAAATTAAGGGGGAGTGTTGGAACGTAATTTCAACCTGCGCGGATCAGTTGCAGGCGGCAACACGACGCATGGATGAACATGCTCAGAGGGTTAACACGCGAGCAGATGGGCGAAGGTCGACGGATTACGGTGGTTGAAACCGCGCAGAGGTTAATTGAAGGTGACCCCCCGTAGTTGACCGGTTGGTTGCACGTTGACCACAAGCGTGTGGCTGTAATTTAGTGCGGGGGCTCATCCATTTGATGGGTACGGACAGAACCATACCCCCCGTAACCACCACCTTGAGGTGGCTCCGCCCAAGCTCCGCCCAGCGCGCCACCGTTTCGCCACCACCGTGTAAATTTGCCACCACTGCCAGCAAATCAAATTTGACATAAATTTTTTAAATGGTGCTGATAGAAATTTTTAATGCCATTTATGAAATTTGTAAGCGGTGATATTTTGGGTAATTTTGTCAATGAATGAGATTAATTCCTCTTAGATATTTTTTCTTGTTTTATATTTATAGAACAGAATTGTAAAAATTTTTTAGTTGTTAAGAGCACAACAGTGTGTCAATTTAAAAAGACAGAGAGTGCAGATTTAAAATATACACAACAGTGTGTATTTTTTTTTTTTGAAACAGAGAGCAGAATTAAAAATACACAGAGGTGTATGTTTTATAAAAAAAACACAGTGAGTTTTTTTTTGTATTAGACAAAGATAAGATTTTTTTTAATTGAGACAGAGGTCTTAAGTGTGCACTATGACATTAGCAGTCACAATTGTAAATCCCTCAGCAGAGAGGAAGAATTTGTATCAGTTTTTTTTTTAAATAGAAATTTGATTTTTCTGAGTTGAAAAATCTATCACTGTGAGTGCAAATTTTAAATATTTTCTCAGTGTTAGAGAGGGAGTTTATTCTCCATTTTAATTTCTAGAATTTTCAAATTTCCAACATCTTCCTAGATTTTTTATTTTGATTGTTCAGCTAACATGTAGGTTTATTTTGTAAATTTTTTTGTTAACAGGTTGTTCTTGAATCCAATCTTGTTGCCCTGCGAGACACTATTGGATCAATAACCTTTCTGAACCTTCGCCATTTAATATTCCTCCCACCTTCGACATTTTTTCCAATATTCTTCCCACCACTTCTTGCGTTGATGGTGAGATTTCCTTTCAGATTTTCTTTTCATAAATCAAAAGGTGCTCTACAAATTTGGATTTAGTTGGCTGCAACGCTTCCCAGAAGGCCCCCGTCTTCAAGATTTTTTTCGAGACCATCGGAAAGAATCTAGACGAATGAAGGCCCCATGTTTCATTACTCCTCTGGAATGCGGGTCTTGATGCTTGCGGAGGCAAAGCACCATTACCATACAAATCGGAGGCAAAGCTTCATGAGTATTGACTGTATCGTCTGCTGCTTCCACCCGTGCAGATCTATTTATGAGGTTCTCTCTGGTTCTCTGATTCGATTTGTTTTCTAGTGGGATGCCATTTTTGGATTTCTTCTAAGCATGCAGTATCCATGATCTCTGTTCTTTTTTTCCACACAAACATGATCTCTGTTCTTTTTTTCCATTGATGTATAGTTTTATGAGAATAATTTAATGATATTATTAAAAGATTTGATTGATAAGGTTTGCGCCTTCTTTTAATTGCTTTCTTTTAATGTTTGCACCTTCTTTTAATCAACCGGTGTCTGTGTCAGGTAACTACTAAAATCAACCTGCAAGGTCACACACGAAACCCGGAAACCCAGGATCATTGGCTGTAAACAAAACCCCCAAGAAACCTAATTCTGGTCTCAACGCCAAAGGTAAGTTTTTGTGTCTTCGTTTTGTGTTTCTTGAACTAAAAGTTTCAAGTAAACCCATTTCAAAGAATTATAAATAGAATTGTTTTTTCATTTTCATTTTCTGATGGTTCTATAATTTTCGAATTAATACTTGTTTGTAATATCACTAAGCGTGCACGTATTCATGGTCTCTGTATTAAAAGATTTGATTGATAAGGTTTGCGCCTTCTTTTAATGCTTGCGCCTTCTTTTAATCACCTTTTTTTAATCAACCGGTGTCTTTGTCAGGTACTACTAAAATCAACTTGCAAGGTTTCACAGGAAACCCGGAAACCCAGGAGCATTGGCTGTAAACAAAACCCTCAAGAAACCTAATTCTGGTCTCGACGCCAAAAGTAAGTTTCTGCGTCTTCGTTTTGTGTTTCTTGAATTAAAAGTTTCAAGTAAACCCATTTCAAAGAATTATAAATAGATTTTTTTTTTTTGTTTTCATTTTCTAGTGGTTCTATAATTTTCGAATTAATACTTGTTTGTAATATCACTTTCTTTTTTTGGATTACAACTATATTTTCTCTGTCTATGGTTAAAACAAAAACCAGTCTACTTCTCTTAGTTTTATTGTTCCTATTTTTATTATTCCATTTATTAATTCATATCAGCTGGTGTAATCTCTTTGTCTTTCATTTCTCCGTTGCAATTTAGATATTTCTTTGTTGGATCTATCAAATCAAATTTCTAGATAAATTGAATTTTCTTTGATGTTTTTTCAGGTATGTTTTGAGAATTTTGATTCCATCTATTATATTCATCTTCATATCAAATATCAAATCAAATGTCTGGGAATATTAAATTTTTCTTTGATGTTTCTTCAAGTATATTTTAAGGATCTTGATTATATAGATCATATCTAACTTGAATATTAGTTTGTTTTCAATTTTTTTTTCAAATAGAAATATTTGAAATATTTATAAATTAGTAAAATAATAAATATTGTTTTTCAAATTTTATAAATGAATCTATGAAATAATTGGATATCTTCATCTATAAAGCAAATTCAATAGTTGCACCATACTTAATTGAATTGGAAATTAGGTCAAATCTGAAAAGGAAATAAGGATATTGGATAATTCATTACATTCAAATAATTCCATTTTTATTTATAAATTAATTTTTCAGAGTTTTTTAATAACGAGAATGTCAAACCACAAGTATTGGCTGGTTAGCTTTATAGTTTTGTGAGCTTTTTTACAATTGAATAGAATTGGAAATTGGGTCAAATAAGGAAATTGGAGAATTCCCTTAGTAGAAATAATTCCATTTTATTTATAAATTGATTTTTTGTAGCCTTCTAACAACCAGAAAGTCAAATCACAAGTATTGGTTGATTTGCTTTATAGTTTTGTGAGTTTTTTTTTTCAATTAAAAATATTAGTTGACTTAACATATGGTTCTTAAAATCAGTTTTGGATGATTTGCTTTATAGTTTTGTGAGTCTTTTTTTTTTTTCAATTAAAAATATTAGTTGACTTAACATGTGCCTCTTAAAATCAGCTTTGGATGACCTTTTCCAATAAATAAGTATTTTTTCTAATAATTTAGATGAGATTAATGGATTTCTCAAAATGATTTTCAATTATGTTTTTATGTTCTACTAATATGTTTTTCATTTATATCTTATAACTCATGTTAGATTTTGTTTTTACATTATTATTATGGTTAAATTCAATATATTTTAAATTCTATTTTCATACATTCAATTTATTTTAAAGAATTTTTCTTATATTTAAACTTTTATTAATAGCTTTTAATTCATTTTTGTTTTTTGAATGATTTCTTCATTAATATTCTAATATAGAGTAATGTAGCTTAAGCTTGAGTAGCCTAGCCTAGGCTACTAAAGACTACACTAAGGTAAGCTAGAGTAGGCTAGGTTAGGCTAGAAAAGGCTAGACTAACTTAGGCTAGACTAACTTAGGATAGGCTAGGCTAGACTAGACTAGGATAGGCTAGGTAAGAGTCGTTTTGGCTAGGCAAAGCTAGGTTAGGCTACTATACCCTAGGATAGAGTAGGTTAGGCTAGGCTAGGTCAAGCTAAGCTTAGGCTAGTCTAGGATAGGATAGGATAGGCTAGGATAGGATAGGTTAGGCTAGGCTACTATAGCCTAGCATAAAGTAGGTTAGGCTAGGCTACTATAGCCTAGCATAGAGTGGGTTAGTCTAAGATAGGTCAAACTAAGATAGACTAGGCTAGGCTAGGATAGCTTACACTAGGTTAGGCTAGGCTAGGTAAGACTACACTAGGGTACGCTAGGTTAGGCTAGGTTAGCTTAGGTTAGCTTACGCAAGCTTAGGCTAGGCTAGGCTAGGATAGGTTAGGCTAGGGTAGGCTAGGCTAGGTTAGGGCGAGCTAGGTTAGGGTAGGCTACGCTAGGTTAGGTTAGGTTAGGTTAGGTTAGGTTAGGCTAGGCTAGGCTAGGCTAGGCTAGGATAGGCTAGGCTAGGGTAGGGTAGGGTAGGGTAGGTTAGGCTAGGCTAGACTAGGCTAGGCTAGTCTAAGGCTAGGCTAGGCTAAGGCTAGGCTAGGCTAGGCTAAGGCTAGGGTAGGCTAGGGTAGGCTAGGCTAGGCTAGGTTAGGTTAGGTTATGTTAGGTTAGGATAGGATAGGTTAGGGTAGGTTAGCTTAGCGTAGCTTAAGCTAGGGTAGGGTAGGCTAGGTTAGGTTAGGTTAAGCTAGGGTAGGGTATGTTAGGTTAGGCTAGGCTAGGTTAGGTTAGGTTAGGTTAGGTTAGGTTAAGCTAGGGTAGGGTAGGGTAGGGTAGGTTAGGTTAGGCTAGGCTAGGTTAGGTTAGGTTAAGTTAGGGTAGTTTAGGTTAGGTTAGGTTAGGTTAGGCTGGGTTAGGTTAGGTTAGGTTAGGTTAGGCTAGGCTAGGCTAGGCTAGGTTAAGGTAGGCTAGGTTAGGCTAGGCTAGGCTAGGGTAGGTTAGGATAGGTTAGGATATGTTAGGTTAGGTTAGCTTAGGCTAGGTTAAGGCTAGGGTAGGGTAGGTTAGGTTAGGTTAGGTTAAGCTAGGGTAGGGTATGTTAGGTTAGGCTAGGCTAGGCTAGGCTAGGCTAGAGTAGGCTACGGTAGGCTGGGGTAGGCAATGGTAGGTTAGGATAGGTTAGGCTAGGGTAGGTTAGGGTAGGCTACGTTAGGTTAGGCTAGGGTAGCTTAGGCTAGGTTAGGCTAGGTTAGGCTAGGGTAGGTAAGGGTAGGCTAGGTTAGCTTAGGCTAGGCTAGGTTAGTCTAGGCTAGGCTAGGCTATGCTAGGTTAGGCTAGGATAGGTTAGGCTATGCTAGGTTAGGTTAGGTTAGGCTAGGATAAATTAGGTTAGGTTGGGTTAGTTTAGGCTAAGCTAGCGTAGGGTAGGTTAGGTGAAGCTAGGGTAGGTTAGGTTAGGTTAGGTTAGGTTAGGTTAGGCTAGGCTAGGTTAGGTTAGGTTAGGTTAGGTTATGTTAGGCTAAGCTAGGGTAGCATAGGTTAGGTTAGGTTAGGTTAGGCTAGGCTAGGATAGGCTAGGTTAAGGTAGGCTAGGGTAGGCTAGGCTAGGCTAGGCTAGGATACGTTGGGCTAGGATAGGTTAGGTTAGGGTAGGTTAGGTTATGTTAGGGTAGGGTAGGTTAGGTTAGGTTAGGTTACGCTAGGGTAATGTAGGTTAGGGTAGGTTAGGTTAGGTTAGGGTAGGTTAGGTTAGGTTAGGTTAGGCTATGGTAGGCTACAGTAGGTTAGGCTAGGTTAGGTTAGGCTAGGTTAGGCTAGGCTACGTTAGGCTAGAATAGGTTAGGCTTGGATAGGTTAGGTTAGGTTAGGCGAGGTTAGGTTAGGCTAGGTTAGGTTAGGTTAGGCTAGGTTGGGTTAAGCTAAGGTAGGTTGGGTTAAGCTAAGGTAGGTTGGGTTAGGCTAGGGTAGGTTAGGTTAGGCTAGGCTACGGTAGGGTAGGGTAGGTTAGGCTAGGCTACGGTAGGCTAGGATGGGCTAGGGTGGACTAGGCAAGGCTAGGCTAGGCCATGATAGGTTAGGTTAAGTTAGGTCTGGGGGTCTAATTGGGTTAGGTTTTGTTGGGATTTATGGTAGGTTGACTGAGATAGGTTAGGATAGGGTAGGTTAGGCTAGGGTAGGGTAGGTTAGACTAGGTTAGGCTATGTTACGTTAGGTTAGGCTAGAGTAGGGTAGGCTAGGTTAGATTGGGCTAGGTTAGGGTAGGCTAAGTTACCTTAGGCTGGGCTAGGCTAGGCTAGGTTAGGGTAGGCTAGGCTAGGGTAGGCTAGGGTAGGCTACAGTAGGCTAGGCTAGGTGAGGTTAGGATATGGTAGGTTAGCGTAGGGATAGTTAGGTTAGGTTAGGCTAGGCTAGGGTAGGTTAGGTTAGACTAGGCTAGGCTATGGTAGGTTAGGTTAGGGTAGGGTAGCTTAGGGTAGGATAGATTGGGCTAGGTTAGGGTAGGCTAGGTTGTCTTAGACTAGGTTAGGCTAGGCTAGGCTAGGCTAGGCTAGACCACGTTAGGCTAGGCTAGGCTAGGCTAGGATAGGCTACGCTAGGCTAGGATAGGCTACACTATGCTACGTTAGCCTAAGATAGGCTAGGCTAGGCTAGGCTATGCTAGGATATGCTAGGCTAATTTAGGTTAGGCTAGGATAGGTTAAGCTAGGCTAGTATAGGTTAGGCTAGGGTAGGCTAGGCCAGGGTTGGCTAGGGTAGGCTAGGATAGGTTGGGGTAGGGTAGGTTAGGCTAGGCTAGGTTAGGCTAGGTTAGGTTAGGTAGGCTAGGATAGGGTGTTCTAGGCTACGGTAGGTAAGACTAGGCTAGGTTAAGCTATGCTAGGGTAGGCTAGGGGAGGCTAGGCTAGGCTAGGCTAGATTAGGCTAGGTTAGGTTAGGTTAGGCTATGTTATGTTAGGCTAGGTCAAGTTAGGTTAGGTTAGGCTAGGTTAGGTTATGCTAGGCTATGTTAGGGTCAGCTAGGGTAAGTTAGGTTAGGCTAGGGTAGGTTAGGATAGGTTAGGCTAGGTTAGGCTAGGTTAGGTTAGGCTAGGGTGTACTAGGCTAGGGTAGGTAAGACTACACTAGTTTAGGCTAGGGTAGGTAAGACTACACTAGTTTAGGCTAGGATAGGTTAGGCTAGGCTAGGGTAGGCTAGGTTAGGCTAGGATAGGATAGGCTAGGCTATGTTAGGCTAGGTTAGGCTAGGCCATGTTATGTTAGGCTAGGTCAGGTTAGGTTAGGTTAGGTTAGGCTAGGTTAGGTTAGGTTAGGCTATGCTAGGTTAGGCTAGGCCAGGTTAGGCTAGGCTAGGCTAGGCTAGGCTAGGCTAGGATAAGATAGGGTAGGTTGAGTTGAGTTGGATTGAGTTTGGCTAGGTTAGGTTAGGCTGGGTTAGGCTATTTAGGGTGAGCTAGGGTAGCTGGAAGGTTGGGCTGGGTTAGACTAGGTTGAGCTAATCCACCCAAACAGCAACTGGGTATCTATATCCGCCCCCTGTGATGATATTGAACTTGTTTACCTCTGTTGATCATTTGATCTTTGCCCATATGCATCCTACCCACTTGAGTTCCAGACTCATGGGAAGTATCTCTCATTTGGCCAATGAGGAGGGAAAAGCTAGAGACTAGTAGCAAACACAGATGGACACATCAGAGATTGCCGTACTCTCTATCTAGGATGACACGTGTCCAACTACTTGATCTGGGATCAAGATTGGCGAGGTTTTGGACCTCCAACTGACTTCGGGTCACTGAAACTAACTTCGGGTTAGTATATGACTCTCTTGATTCCTAGTGAGGTTTCGGACCTCCAACTGACTTTTGGTCAGGTAAACCAACTTTGGGTTTATATGACTTTCTCGAGTCCAAGAGAGGTTTCAAACCTCCAACCGACTTCGGTTCAGTTAAACCAACTTTGGGTTGGTGTGTGACTCTTTTGACTCCTATAGAGGTTTCAGACCTCTAATCTGACTTCAGGTTAGCTGTGAGTGATGTCCTTATGACTCAAATTTTGTTTTGAAATAAATAAGCGAACGAAGCAAGTTACGGTGGGATGACACACGATGTTTGGAGGGCACTGGTGGATGGAGTTCTCCCTAGTTGAGAGAGTGTGTTAATTTTGGGCAACTAAGTCTAAATCCATAATGTCATGCTCAAATGATGATGCCAATATTTTTATTGGATTCCTCTTTCAGATAGGTGCAAGATCAATCCAAAGATAATATTGATCGGATGAGTAGAACATGTATTTTGAATTTATTCCACATGTGCAAGGTCAGCCTAATTTATCCCACATGCATAAGAGATGTTCCACACACCCCCAAAGATGTCTATATATTGGAGATACTTGGATATCATTACACACAAAATTTGTGGAGGCATTTTTCTTCTCCCTTGGATGGTGATGGAGCAATGTTCTTGGTTCTACGTTTAGGGCTTCTTGGTGCAACATCTTGGTGGAGTATTCTTGATGAAATGTCCTGGGGTTGTGTGATATATGTGGTTGGCTGAACTTATGACTACTTTGCTAGTTGAACCATCCTGCTGATCGCCGTAACGCCACCATTATTTATATTTATTTTTAACTTGTCTTGCAACAATATTTACCTTAATTATGCCCTATAAGGTTAAAGTATATTTTCATCTTAGCATAAAAAATCTTCAAAATTTAACACATAATGCTCCATCTTCTGCTTTGGAAGTTAAACCATCAACAAAGTTAGAAATACCATTGAATAAATACAATGTACCAACATTTTCTCCTTTTTCTATTACTAGGTCTCCTTTAATTACCTTCGAGGTTTTATCTGTGAAAGTTGTAACACAACCTTTGCTGCCTAACTGCCCTGTTTAAATCATACTTTTCTTCAGCTCTGGAACATACCTTAGCTCCTTTAATAACCATTGGTTTCAATATTTCTATTTTACAGGAACTTTACCACATAAATTATGCAGAAACACAAAGACATAAAACATATAAAGTAAGAGAGACACAAATATATGTGGTTCACCCAACTTGGGCTATTTCCATGGAAACAACCAATCCTTCCTGTACATTATCCAGCAAAATGAAGAGACACAATCTACATCAGATCCGATGTAATATCCTCTTCTCTCTCACACAGTCCCCTTTGTGATTTCTCACTCAGAGTATACACACCATACACAAACGCAATAAAATACCCTCAAACAACAGAAAAGTTTCCTTCTAGGGTGAAAAACCCTAAATTAAACATAACTTCTACCACCAAATCATCTCCTAATGAACGACCCATATTGACTATGAAATTACAACATTTTACAAGGCAATTTTACATATTTTTTTAGCCTCGGGGGTGCTTCCCCCGAAACCCCCTCCCAAGGGGGGCTCCAAAAGGCCGTCGACACCCCCCCTAGACCCCCCTCATGAAGATGAAATGACGTTAAGAATAGGGTTCCAACGTGGCGATACATATAAATAAAGAAGATAATCATGCTCCACACCCAACACAACATATGAATAAAAAATTTAATTAGACTAGGGTTTGATCATAAAAATACACACATACAAAGCAAATCATTTCTAAGACATTGTGGGGGTCTTTCTTACACATTCCACGAAACCCTAATGAGTAACGATTTCAATATAGGAACATACAAAACCCAATATTACCAACATTTCAAAGGTTCAAGACTTTATCCCTTATCATTCAACCCTAACAAGTTAGGTTTTCATGATCATATCAAAATCCTAAACATGATATCATTAATAAAAACTTCAAATACAATATCCCTAAGCAGTTTAGGGTTTCAGAAATTCACATTAGCATACCCTTCGGTTAGGGTTTTCCAAAACTTGTCTAGGGTTCTACAAAATCAATTAGAAATATGAGTGGGGTGGGTAGATTTATCAAGTGATGAATCACCTAGAATAAGAATCATTATGATTCAGTATAGACAGATGTAACAATGCCAGTAAGATAATGTCAAATGAAAAAACCTTTAATATAAATAAATCTATGTTTTAAGGCATACCTTTGTTTCTTGACAAACCTTGTCTTGAGAGGCCCTCCTTCATACTTCTTGAGAGTATAACAATTCTTTTCCTAATCAAGACCATAGAGGGAGAAAGTTCATTAGTATTAATATAATCAAAACTGAAATAAGTATACGAAACCAAAAATGAGCCTAAAATGAGATACTTATCTTGAGGATCTGTTTAGGACTCCCTACAAAGATTTGAGGGATACCTAAAAATTATAAACAAGAAAAATGTATTTTCCAAAAATATATTAAAGGCCTATAAATTATAAAACATCAAAAATTTAAAATAAAATATCTAAAGCTACAAGAAAAGTACTTGGTAGTGTAAGTCTCTAATGTTAAATTCTCCAGGCTTGACTTCCTTTGAGTTTCCTTCTTCAACACTGTTGGCCAAATATCTCTCTATTTTCTTGTTTCTCAGATTTTCGAGATAGTCACTCCTATAGTGACCCTTCTTATGGAATCGATATTATTATACCTTGGAAATGTCAACTTTATTCCTTGGCCCTTTATATTTCTTTCATTTATGTTCAGAAATATAGGCATTAGGTACTCCTTCAGAATTAGAAGCTAATGAGATACTTAATTCCTCTTGACTGTCGGCAATCCATTGTTCTTCAAAGGTGGGAGGTACCATCCAATTATTAAATATGGCAGCAAATGCACCCCAAGTAGGTTTCAATCCTAATAGAGCATTGATCACGAGTTCTTTGTGTACAACAATTTCATCAATGGCAAAAATATCATCCTTGATTATTTCTATATTAAAAAACGAGGCCAATGTGTCTTATTTTGTCATATTTGTAGTCCTTAGCTCATTTTTCAAAGTAGCTACTTGACGAATGTTCTTAACAGTGAATAACTTTGACAAGGCTTCATACATTTTGTGAACATGGTCAATGTTGGCTATGAATGGGAAAAGGTTGTCCTTTATCCCTGCTACCATTAAAGTCATGGCCACCAATTTAGTTCCCTTTATTTTACTTTTTCACCATCAAAAGAATCCTTTGTAGGCTTCTTTAATTTTCCTTTGACCAGGTATAGTACCTTATTCTTTTCAAGGATGAGGCCAATTCTCTTCTTCTAGGACCTGTAGTTTGAGGCTCCTTCAATTGTTTTTCTCCCTTGATTGTGTTAGACATCCTCCTAGAGTGTAGTTGACTCCTACCCCGAGATGATCCTTCAAATTTTTCCTTCATCAAGTGCTGAGGACTTCATTTTTCTTCCTTATTTCAACAAATCTATGATATCATGTTAGAAAATCAGAAAGGCGGAAATATGTTCTTATTCTTGAAAATTACTTGTGATGTTTCTTATTATTACGATTATTTATATCTTTGTTCTTTTAGTTCATCAAGAAATTACCAAAGCAACATCACATAAAACAATAGACACTAGATGCAGGAACTATGCTAGGGGGAAACCCCCCTTAAGGGGAAAACCCTCCTCGCATATGCTCCATTAGTCCCATCCTCCTGCCCATAGTTGATCCTAAGTGGCCCATATTTCTACAACTCCCACAAAGTTTGAATGATGGCCGCATTAACCTCTACTTTCTTTTATTTTCATGTGCTGCCTTAAAAGTCTATCCCATTATAACAAAAAGGTATAATAACACATAAACCTCACTCAGACTGGAGTAGAATCATGGATGCATAACCATACAAACTACAAAACATGACCTAATGTATAACCATACCAATGAAAATTTACTACACACCATCACAAGCATAAGCGAAATGTAACCAAGCGTGAATGACCAAATCATTTTCAACATATAATCATCACACAAGAAAGCATACAATGAAACTACACAAGCATGACCAATATGTGACCTAGCATAAAAAAGCAATGCATATACAACATGTAACAATATGTAAGATAATGTGCATGGACAATACACAAACATGAAAAATAGATAATCAGTCATACACACATTACCACATGTTGACAACGACACCATAAACACTTCCATGGGGACACCACTACCACCATGGCCAACAAAACATGGGTGCAATAAACAAATACACCATAACTATGAAAAAAACACATGAAATCAACATAATGCATGATCAACACACTACCCATCCATTCTGAGAGTTTAACCATGCTCTGATACCATTCTATAACACCCTCATCCCACATCAACCCAAGTAACCAACCAACCAAGGTAAACATGTGAGGAGAGGCTACTAATATGAGATTTCACCTCATATATGACCTTAAGGTAGTGGAACCGAGGGAAAGAAGACAAAGACACCTTACAAAACATCAGCAACATCCCTAAGAGGTAATCCGACCTCCCAGACCCCTAACCCCTGAGGGCAACTGAATTTTCAGCCCTTTTGGGCCATAGTTGTAGGTATGCCAAGGCACAATAATAGTTGGGAGCCTATGTCCGTAAGAACAACACAAAAAACATGCGGCGAGGGCCCCAATTGGTCAGTTATGTGTGTTCAACTACAAGATTTATGCCACCTTTTTAGCCATAGAGCCCAAGTCACTGCCCAGAACTTCATGAAACTTTAGGAGATAATAAATAACATTAAAAAAAAATGTACAAAAGCAATAACATCATCAAGAACTCATCCAGACATCTCCTAGCCATGACAGGAATTTCATCAAGCATGTCGCAAACATTGCATCTACAGGTGTAAACAACAATTTTAGACATAGGTGTCTCATACTTATCTAAGAATCACTAAAAGACATTTTTCCCTTACATCATTAGCTGCAGTACAATATATTTGACCATAGATACATTATGCATTCATTTACAAGTAAAAACATAGATAGAGACATACATCATCATTAATAAAACTTATTCTTATAACCAACATAATAAAAACAAAAATACCATGTATATGATAGCAATAGAATCCACATAATAACCAATACATTTTCATACCAAATACCAAAGGAATGAGTTCTTCATTAATGCATGTAAAAAAAAATCGGAGTTGAGAATTCCACGTTCAACCAAGCCATATATTAGTTTAGCCAAGTCTCACTTCAGCCAATAACCCCTGTGCCATATTCCAAGCATGAATGTGGGATATCACCAAACACATCAATCATAATCAATTCAGGGCCTCCAAAGGCTAAACCACCTCAACCCTCAACTAATGACTCCACCTCATGGTCGGAAATCACAACCATCGTTGATTGGTCTCTATCCAAGTTGTTCGAGGACTCCAGAGTGTTTTTTCCAATCAGAGCTTCGAGGACTAGTAACTCAACCCAAACTATTACAGGGCTTCTAGAGCGTTTTTCCAACGAGGGCTTCCAACATTAGTAACTCAACCCACCTAGGGCTTCCAAAGTGTTTTTCCAACCAAGGCTTCCACGACAAGTAACTCAACCCATAGTTGTTCATCGGGCTTCCAGAGAGTTTTTCCAACCAAGGCTTCCATGAACTAATAACTCAAGGCTTATCGGGGCATGAGATGGTTAATGACGGTACGCTTTTATCGGCAGATGTTGGCTTTCGGATTAAACTGAAAGCATCCTGGGGAAAGCTTATTTAACGGAATGTGGGGCGGGTATGCGGACTGGGTAATCTGGGGAACGCTATTCTTGGAAGATGGGTCGGTTGGGAACGCTATTCTAAGAAGATGGGTCAGTGCTTGGTGGGAACGCTTTTTTGTAGGACTCCTTAGTTGGAATGCCCCTCTAAGAAGACGGATCAGTCCCCTCTGGCCACTGCACCTTTTGGCCAGCCTAATCAGTTGAAAATGAAATCAAATCAGTCTAACTCGAAATGCTCGTAAGTAATATGCATTTGGTGGTAAGGCTACGCTGCTGGTCATGAATTATATATGTAATTACACTTTAGGCTCTCATAATCGATCGTACCCTAATCGTAGAATATCGCATACAAAGATCTATATCATTATAGATGTAATTATGCTTGCCTTATGAGGGGGCTTTTCACGAAGTATTTCACGAACAGAAAGCTAGGGTGAAAAACTTCACGTCCCTCACCTTAATTACTTATTGGTTAGTGGGGGTCGGTCGAGTCACTTAGCGTACCTCTCCCCTTGATCTCCCGTACTGCCCAACCCGCACCCATTCACCCATTTAGTTGCTCTTTTCATCTTACTCGTACCTCACCCATATGATGGATGAGTGAGAAATTGATGGCGGCCCCTTGGGGATTGGGGTGGGTGGGTAAATAGTGGTCGAGCCTGCTTTCGCATCCTCACCATATGAATAGTGAGCCCCTAACTGGATGTGGGTAAAGGGTTCATAGTCAGAGTGCTGCCTGCCATACCTCCTAATATTAATGAAGCAAGTGTTGTCAAAGAAGAAAGGAAAGAAGGTTCGAAAGAGAAGATGGGTATGAAGAAGATGCATGGGGTTATAGGGATCTTGTATAGGCAGATGGTTAGTTTGAGTGATGTAGGTAGGTTAGACATAAAGGTAGGTGAGGTAGGCTAGTAATGAGCTAAGGACTACAAATATGACAAAATAAGACACATTGGCCTCGTTTGTGAATATAGAAATAATCAAGGATGATATTTTGGCCATTGATGAAATTGTTCTAGACAAAGAACTCGTGATCAATGCTCTATTAGGATTGAAACTACTTGGGGTGCATTTTCTGCCATATTTAATAATTGGATGGTAGCTCCCACCTTTGAAGAACAATGGATTGCCGACAGTCAAGAGGAATTAAGTATCTCATTAGCTTCCAATCCTGAAGGAGTACCTAATGCCTATATTTCTGAACATAAATGAAAGAAATATAAAGGGCCAAGGAATAAAGTTGACATGCCCAAGGTATAATAATATCAATTCCATAAGAAGGGTCACTATAGGAGTGACTATCTCGAAAATCCGAGAAACAAGAAAATAGAGAGATATTTGGCCAACATTGTTGAAGAAGGAAACTCAAAGGAAGTCAAGCCTGGAGAATTTAACATTAGAGACTTACACTACCAAGTAATTTTCTTGTAGCTTTAGATATTTTATATTATATTTTTGATGTTTTATAATTTATAGGCCTTTAATATATTTTTGTAAAATACATTTTTCTTGTTTATAAGTTTTATGTATCCCTCATAGCTTTGTAGGGAGTCCTAAACAGATCCTCAAGATAAGTATCTCATTTTAGGCTCATTTTTGGTTTCATATACTTATTTCAGTTTTGATTATATTAATACTAATGAACTTTCTCCCTCTATGGTCTTGATTAGGAAAAGAATTGTTATACTCTCAAGAAGTATGAAGGAGGGCCTCTCAAGATAAGGTTTGTCAAGAAACAAAGGTATGCCTTAAAACATAGATTTATTTATATTAAAGGTTTTTTCATTTGACATTATCTTACTGGCATTGTTATATCTGTCTATACTGAATCATAATGATTCTTATTCTAGGTGATTCATCACTTGATAAATCTACCCACCCCACTCATATTTCTAATTGATTTTGTATAACCCTACACAAGTTTTGGAAAACCCTAACCGAAGGGTATTCTAATGTGAATGTCTGAAACCCTAAACTGCTTAGGGATATTGTATTTGAAGTTTTTATTAATGAAATCATGTTTAGGATTTTGATATGATCACGAAAAACTAACTTCTTAGGGTTGAATGATAAGGGATAAAGTCTTGAACCTTTGAAATGTTGGTAATATTGGGTTTTTTATGTTCCTATATTGAAATCATTACTCATTAGGGTTTTGTGGAATGTGTAAGTAAGAGCCCCACAATGTCTTAGAAATGATTTGCTTTGTATGTGTGTGTTTTTATGATCAAACCCTAGTCTAATTAATTTTTTTATTCATATGTTGTGTTGGGTGTGGAACATGATTATCTTCTTTATTTATATGTATCGCCATGTTGGAACCCTATTCTTAATGTCATTTCATCTTCATGAGGGGGGTCTTGGGGGGGTGTCGGCGACCTTTTGGAGCCCCCCTTGGGAGGGGGTTTCGGGGGAAGTGCCCCCGAGGCTAAAAAAATATGTAAAATTTCCTTGTAAAATGTTGTAATTTCATAGTCAATATGGGTCGTTCATTAGGCAGATGATTTGGCAGTAGAAGTTATGTTTAATTTAGGGTTTTTCACCCTAGAAAGAAACTTGTCTGTTTTTTGAGGGTATAGTATTTCATTTGTGTATGGTGTGTATACTCTCAGTGAGAAATCACAAAGGGGACTGTGTGAGAGAGAAGAGGATATTACATCGGATCTGATGTAGATTGTGTCTCATCATTTTGTTGGATAATGTACAGGAAGGATTGGTTGTTTCCATGGAAATAGCCCAAGTTGGGTGAACCACATATATTTGTGTCTCTCTTATTTTATATGTTTTATTTCTTTGTGTTTATGCATATTTTATGTGGTAAAGCTCCTGTAAAATAGGAAAATTGAAACCAATGGTTATTAAAGGAGCTAAGGCATGTTTCATAACTGAAGAAAAGTATGATTTAAACAGGGCAGTTAGGCAGCGAAGGTTGTGTTACAACTTTCACAGATAAAACCTCGAAGGTCATTAAAGGAGACCTAGTAATAGAAAAAGGAGAAAATGTTGATACATTGTATTTATTCAATGGTATTTCTAACTTTGTTGAAGGTTTAACTTCCAAAGCAGAAGATGTAGCATTATGTGTTAAATTTTGAAGATTTTTTATGCTAAGATGAAAATATACTTTAACCTTATAGGGCATAGTTAAAGTAAGATGTAGACAGAACATACCAATAGATTGATGCAAGACAAGTTAAAAACAGAGATAAATAATGGTGGCGTTACGGCCAATGCTAGTAAAGTGGCCCTAATTCCATAAAGTTATGGTTTCTCATGTACATCGGAATTATAAAATGTCACTAAAAATATGGATAATATCACCACTTAAAAATCCATGGTGCCAACAATTCTAAATACTTTATTGTCCAAATTAATTATTAAGCTTGTGTAGTTTTCTCATAGCACACCTCTCCTTCTGTAATGACATTAACTCAAGAAATTCACGACATCAACCAAAGATTTGGAAATTCACGACATCCACCAAAGATCACAGAATAAAATATAGTTTTTACATAGAAACATTGAGGTTAATCATTGTGCATGCCTCCAATTTGTTGGAAATTTCTTTGTCAGGTAAAATTTGTTTATCCAAATCTTGGACCGTTCCATTGATACTATGAAAATAGGGATGATTTTATTGACATTATTGGGCCTCGAGCAAGTAATTTGGAAAAAATCAAAATAATTTTATGTCTAATTAGGTGGTGCCATATAATTCAGGTAGTGGGCCGCACATCGGCTAAACATCGGGTAACTTGACGGAGTTAAATCCTTTCTTTTGATGTGCTTTATCCACCATTGATCACTTTGGGGTGTTTTAGACTATGTCATGTGGTTTGAACTTTGTATTATGTGAAATTCTTGGCACATGGCTAGTTGATTAAATCAATGATAGAAAATGTTGATATGGGAGGAGGTTAATTATGCAAAGAAACATCATGGGTGGCCAAATATGATATCTTTATGTTGACGTGATGTTGCATTATTTGATATCGGGTTTATAAGGATATGTGCCAGAATAAGCTTAAGAAAATTCAATATCTAATTTTTAAAACTAGGTGGAACGTTATATTATACTTTCGTTTAAAACTTTGAAGACCTCCTATGGAACTTTGATTATGACACGAATTTATTTTGTCAAGTGGTGTGAATATTTTCCCCTAATTTTTGTCTATGTATTTTATTTCAAAATGAAAGGAGAGGATGACATGGTTGTGGAATGGTAGGAAAATTTTGGTAGCACTGATGTTAATATTGGATAGCCTCGAAAATTCAAGTTAACAAGTATTATGGACAAGAGGATTGATTCAACCAATTCTAGTCAATTCACAAAATAAAAATTCTGGTAGTTCAAGGTGCAATTTTTATCATTGGGCAGAGTTATGGGAAGTTGTAAGAACCCTCATTGCTCACCCTCCCCCCATTCCCATTAGATGATTTCATGGGTTCCCAATTCATGAGATGTATGGATCTTGACAAGTAAAGCAGCTCGATAATATTCAAGTTATGTATAAACTTCTTGAACCCTAATTGTATTACAATGTTCGATTCATTAAGGATTTTACCAGAAAGGAATGTGGTGTATTTGGAGAAAGGATGCATGAATTAATTAAATCACAGAGAAATAGTGACAAGATACTTAAAAAGGAAGCTTCTAAAGAATATGTGATTAGTCACTAATTAAGTCCTAAACTATCTTTTGTGGTTTGAGTGCTATGTATGATTTTTTCCACAATCAATGTTACACATTCTCCTTTAGACTTAGATCCCATTATTCAAAGAGTCTTCAAAGGCTTTTATTTCAATTGGGCTAAGAAATTAATTGAAAACATATGAAAGGGTGTTCAAAGTTTTAGAGCCTCCAAAATTTACAAATATAATCCTCCTTTTTACATCTATGCATACATTATGGATGTCATCTATTTTTTTATGAGTTTCATGCTATGGGTTGCAAATTGACCCCTTCTACCCCATTCACTATTCATATTTAACATTCAAAAATCTAAGAATACAGCTATGGTAACCATTTATACATAATTCTTCATTTTATCATTGTTCTTATTCATAAGTATTTGTTCCAAATAACACCCCCCCCCCCTCCTGAATTTCTGTAAATGCTAGGTTTTCCTTTACTCTGCTTAGTGACTAGTACTTTGAGGAAAAATTTTCTACCTAGAAATTTGTGGTTTTAAAGGGCCACTACATGGTTTGCCCCTTTTTGTTCCTAATAGGTTAACTTCTAAAGAAATAACTTGCCATTATTGAGTGCACCAATTCCAAATCTTAATTCTTGATATTGTAGTACGATGTGTTCGTCATTGCTTGTACCAATTCCAAATGTCAGTGCACTCAATTGCAATTGTTGCTCTCCACCATTCGTTGCACCACTTTCTTGTGATTCTACTTCACCTCTCACAATAGTTATTTCACTTTGTTGATCTTTTCTATGAATTGGAAATTTCATATGTGTCCATCTTGCGTCATCGTTGTACCAAAAACGTCCTTCCTATAACAAACCTACTCAAAATTCCATGTAATAAAGTTAAAATAATAACCATTGTTCGTGAGAGACATATTCCAAGATGAATGTTCGGAAAAAAATCCTAGTGCAGGTGTTCACATGGTTTATTACGTCTATGGCAAAGGCTATGGCTAAATCATTAAAGAAGAAAAAAGAATTTTTGACACATTTATTTATGAGAATAGTGGAAATTAGGAGAAAGGGGATGTAAAATGTCACAGGTTGCATGTGAGGAGGAAACTGAAGAAAATATAAGCCTCTTCTATAAAAAGGCTTCTGAGAATCTGTTGGTACCTTTTTGGCAGTGCATTTTGGAGCTCTCTCATTGATCTCTTTCCCTCTCATACTATTGGATACTTAGATTTTTCTTGGATCGCTCTTGGAGAGTGTGGATAATTGGTGATTGAAGCAAGAAGGCAAAGAAGGAGAAGGAAAATGCAAGTGGACATCAGGATCAATGAATAGAAAGAGATTTGATTGCAGGTATCAAGTTGTATGCATGGTTTCCTCACTAGTTTTAGCATGCATGGTGTATGCATGTGGACTTCCCTCGTCTTTGGATTTCCTGGATAACCATGGTGTCGTGGGTTCATTTCCATTAATTATTTTCTTGTTGGTTCTCATGATTCATTTAGCTATTTGTTGAGTTATTAGTTCATGGAAGCCTTGGTTGGAAAAACTCTCTGGAAGCCCGACGAACAACTATGGGTTGAGTTACTTGTCGTGGAAGGCTTGGTTGGAAAAACACTTTGGAAGCCCTAGGTGGGTTGAGTTACTAATGTTGGAAGCCCTCGTTGGAAAAATGCTCTAGAAGCCCTGTAATAGTTTGGGTTGAGTTACTAGTCCTCGAAGCCCTGATTGGAAAAAACACTCTGGAGTCCTCGAACAACTTGGATAGAGACCAATCAATGATGGTTGTGATTTCCGACCATGAGGTGGAGTCATTGGTTGAGGGTGGAGGTGGTTTGGCATTTGGAGGCCCTGAATTGATTATGATTGATGTGTTTGGTGATATCCCACATTCATGCTTGGAATAGGGCACAGGGGTTATTGGCTGAAGTGAGACTTGGCTAAAATAATATATGGCTTGGTTGAACGTGGACTTCTCAACTCCGATTTTTTTTTACATGCATTAATGAAGAACTCATTCCTTTGGTCTTTGGTATGCAAATGTATTGGTTATTATTTGGATTCTATTGCTATCGTATACATGGTATTTTTGTTTTTATTATGTTGGTTATAAGAATATGTTTTATTAATGATGATGTATGTCTCTATCTATGTTTTTACTTGTAAATGAATGCATAATATATCTATGGTCAAATATATTGTACTGCAGCTAATGATGTAAGGGAAAAATGCCTTTTAGTGATTCTTAGATAAGTATGAGACCCGTATGTCTAAACTTGTTGTTTACACCTGTAGATGCAATGTTTGCGACATGCTCGATGAAATTCCTGTCATGGCTAGGAGATGTCTGGATGAGTTCTTGATGATGTTATTGCTTTTGTACCTTTTTTTTTTAATGTTATTTATTATCTCCTAAAGTTTCATGAAGTTCTGGGGAGTGACTTGGGCTCTATGGCTAAAAAGGTGGCATAAATCTTGTAGTTGAACACACATAACTGACCAATTGGGGCCCTCACCGCATGTTTTTTGTGTTGTTCTTACGGCTATAGGCTCCCAACTATTATTGTTCCTTGGTATACCTATGACTATTTCCCAAAAGGGCTGAAAATTCAGTCGCCCTCAGGGGTTAGGGGTCTGGGAGGTCGGATTACCTCTTAGGGATGTTGCTGATGTTTTGTAAGGTGTCTTTGTCTTCTTTCCCTCGGTTCCACTACCTTAAGGTAATATATGAGGTGAAATCTCATATTAGTAGCCTCTCCTCACATGTTTACCTTGGTTGGTTGGTTACTTGGGTTGATGTGGGATGAGGGTGTTATAGAGTGGTATCAGAGCATGGTTCAAATCTCAGAATGGATGGGTAGTGTGTTGATCATGCATTATGTTGATTTCATGTGTTTTTTTCATACTTATGTTGTATTTGTTTATTGCACCCATGTTTTGTTGGCCATGGTGGTAATGGTGTCCCCATGGAAGTGTTTATGGTGTCGTTGTCAACATGTGGTAATATGTGTATGACTGATTATCTATTTTTCATGTTTGTGTATTTTCCATGCACATTATCTTACATATTGTTACATGTTGTATATGCATTGCTTTTTTATGCTAGGTC
Organism: Pinus albicaulis; assembly: GCA_034641835.2. NCBI lineage: Eukaryota > Viridiplantae > Streptophyta > Pinopsida > Pinales > Pinaceae > Pinus > Pinus albicaulis. The sequence continues at coordinate 31,568 of JAXQQM020092417.1, forward strand.
ACATATTGGTCATGCTTGTGTAGTGTCCTTGTATGCTTTCTTCTGTGATGATTATATGTTGAACATGATTTGGTCATTCACGCTTGGTTACATTTCGCTTATGCTTGTGATGGTGTGTAGTAAATTTTCATTTGTATGGTTATACATTAGGTCATGTTTTGTAGTTTGTATGGTTATGCATCCATGATTCTACTCCAACTAGAGTGAGGTTTATGTGCTATTATACCTTTTGTTACAAGTTTATATGAGGCTACAATTATGGATATACATGTATTTGGTTAATGGTTGATCTTGCAGGATGTATCCTCCCAAAATTACACTAAGTTTCGTTAGTTTTTTCATGAATTGGTTTAGGTGAGACATTTCACATTGCATTGTGTTGGATATTCATCTGATTTGAAAGATACATTGATAATTTTATAGGAATTAATAAGGATTTTTAAAGAAGATAATGATAGACTTGTACAAGCACATGAAAAGAAAGTAGAGGTTAATGTAGCCATCATTCAAACTTTGTGGGAGTTTTAGAAATATCGGCCACTTAGGATCAACTATGGGCAGGAGGATGGGACTAATGGAGAATATGCGAGGAGGGTTTTCCCCTTAAGGGGGGTTTCCCCCTGGCATAGTTCCTGCATCTGGTGTCTATTGTCTTATGTGATGTTGCTTTGGTAATTTCTTGATGAACTAAAAGAACGAAGATATAAATAATCGTAATAATAAGAAACATCACAAATAATTTTCAAGAATAAGAAAATATTTCCGCCTTTCTGATTTTCTAACATGATATCATAGATTTGTTGAAATAAGGAAGAAAAATGAAGTCCTCAGCACTTGATCAAGGAACAATTTGAACGATCATCTCGGGGTAGGAGTCTACTACACTCTAGGAGGATGTCTAACACAATCAAGGGAGAAAAAAAATTGAAGGAGCCTCAAACTACAGGTCCTAGAAGAAGAGAATTGGCCTCATCCTTGAAAAGAATAAGGTACTATACCTGGACAAAGGAAAAGTAAAGAAGCCTACAAAGGATTCTTTTGATGGTGAAAAAGTAAAATAAAGGGAACTAAATTGGTGGCCATGACTTTAATGGTAGCAGGAATAAAGGAAAACCTTTTCCCATTCATAGCCAACATTGACCATGCTCACAAAATGTATGAAGCCTTGTCAAAGTTATTCACTGTTAAGAACATTCGTCAAGTAGCTACTTTGAAAAATGAGCTAAGGACTACAAATATGAAAAAATAAGACACATTGGCCTCGTTTGTGAATATAGAAATAATCAAGGATGATATTTTGGCCATTGATGAAATTGTTCTAGACAAAGAACTTGTGATCAATGCTCTATTAGGATTGAAACCTACTTGGGGTGCATCTGCTGCCATATTTAATAATTGGATGGTAGCTCCCACCTTTGAAGAACAATGGATTGTCGACAGTCAAGAGGAGTTAAGTATCTCATTAGCTTCCAATCCTGAAGGAGTACCTAATGCCTATATTTCTGATCAGAAATGAAAGAAATATAAAGGGCCAAGGAATAAAGTTGACATGTCCAAGGTATAATAATATCGATTCCATAAGAAGGGTCACTATAGGAGTGACTATCTCGAAAATCCGAGAAACGAGAAAATAGAGAGATATTTGGCCAACATTGTTGAAGAAGGAAACTCAAAGGAAGTCAAGCCTACTGTAACACCCCCAATTTATGTGTTGAAATTTTGAAGTTTGACTAGTCCTAAGGGGAGTGGACCCCAAAGGATAAATAAAATATGGATGTAATTCAATATTTTAGTTGAAGAAATAAATAAAATTTCTGATGTGGATATAGACCAAGAATGAGATTTAGAGACTACTTGCTAAATCCATGAGGATGGATAAGGCAAGTATTCCCCTAAAATCCTTCAGAAATCCTTGGAAGGAATTATTTCTAATTTAGATTTGAGGAAAAATCTAAATTTCCCCAATGATGAGGAAAGTAGTTGGGAAGAGGTGAAAAGCTGGAAAAGCTGAGGAAAAGCATAAATCAGCTTTAAAGAATCCCAAGAATGGAAAGCCTAGGCAAACAGGAAGAAAAGCATCCTGCTATTCTGGACGCAGAATTAGAAATAGGCTTGGGGAGAATAGCTTAAATAAGCTGCTCCTAAACAGATTAGAGGTTGATCTGTGGTGGAGGTGGTCTCAGCTCGGGGGTGAGTTCTAGGAGAAAAATAGAACTCTACGGTTGGGAGGTTGGTCTACTGCATGAATGGTATGTCTTTAAGGAAAATTTTCATCTACTTGAATCAGTATGAATTGGCTACATATAAAAACAAATATGTATTTGGTTGTAGATTCATTATCAGTTCTACATTTAGCAGATTGAGCCATAAGGGTTATACCTTTGGCATTATGCATTGTTGTAGAATCTCAATATGTAGAGTAGAGTCTTATAGAATTTCTAAACGACAATGGTTTAAATCTAAAGACACTTATCTCCACAAAAGAATTTGATGAGTCAGTTTTAAATCTACTCTGTTTCATAAAATAATGTGAATGTATGCCTACATAGGAAAGAAAAAAAAATCTAAGGCTCTTATACTATAGTGAAAATAGCCATAGATGAGTTAATATTAAATGTGCATGCAAGCAGCTAGAATAGAAATGCACCACTGTTGCAGAATTCATATACTCCTCCTATTTAAATAGAGACCATCCTAACAGCCGAATACATAAATTTAAACCACACATATTTTAATTTTTGACAAACAACACGACTTATAAAGGGAAGCCGTGGATAAAAAAAATAAAAAAAACTACTCCTATTATAAGCAAATCTGTTCCCTACTCGTACCATGCTATAAAATAAAAACAAACTTTATGGAAAGTAAATAAACCTCGGTCCATTGCAAGTGAGGGTTTTGAGCATAAATAATATTCAACGGTGAAAACGATCTATAGTTGTATCGGCTTGTATCAAACTCGTATCATCGTATCAAACCCTAAAATCTAGTGGAGCGCCGAGGCAAAACATTTATATCTTTCATACTGTGAATGAGGCAAACAATTTTATTTTGCATACTGCGAATAGATTACGGGTTCTACTATCAGTAGAGCCAAATCGTGCGCAGATTAATATCATTCAGGATGACCCATGATTTAAAAGAAGAAACAAACGTTTAAGTAGACCCGAAGCAAAGAGAATTATCAGAGTTTCCATAGGAGTTAAGTGATAATTTTTTTTTAAAACCTGAATGAGACGTCAATATATACACGAGAAAATAGGTAAAACGCAGATATTAAACAGTAATTGATAAGCGGCAAAAATCTTCGAATTTGAACAGAGGTCGACATAATTACGTTTAGAAAACTGATGTAAAATGATACACAGAAGAACAAAACTATTCAGTTCTGTGGCATATAAATCTTCCTGTGAAAATTAACGTAGATAATAGTGCTGAAATTTATGAACATGTTTGGTTAACCTTACTATTCAAACGGAGCATTTAAATTCATAACATCGTCTTAGCTTATATGGGAAGGACGAAACAAGATTTAACTTAGTATGGAAAAACAAAAACATAACCAGCGTAATAAGGGCGGGTGTATATGCAACCAGGTTGGGCAGTTGCCGAGTACTCTTATACCATATTTACACTGCGCTATGTAAAACGACCAGCTACTGACAGAGGTATTAATTCAAATGAGAAACATTTTCCTGTAGATATGTTATTAAACAGAGTCCCCTCAATGAAATAAGGATATGCGAGTGTATGGGAAATGAAACGATAAAACAACTAAACTATGGGAGCCCAGAAATGAATTAACGTCACCCTTTAACCCCTCTCACACAGACACGAATGCCAGAACTCAACACGTTACTGGAACAAATGAGAGAATGACTATATTCGGCAACCAGAGCTGCGTCGCAATCGCCCGTTTGGAAAATGGATAAAGGGGGAAACCTATACACCGGGACCGCCTGAAACTTGAGTTAACGATGCGTAAAGGTAAACGCTGAGAATTAGTTATATAACACCTAAAATAAACACAGATGTACCATAAAAAGAGACAGAGAAAACTGTAGGCATATTTACTAAGTAGCAAGGGTAACTGTCGAGCGAGAATATGATATCTCGCCATGAATGGAATCGAAAGGCCTGGAAAAAGATCGGTTGTCTAGCAGAAGAGGAATAACGTTTTCCCTCCTAGATTAGCACCCCGTAACTCATGACCTGGCAGAAAACATAATACCTGAGTTAAAATCTAGAATACGCAACGTAGCTGCGCCATAAACACTGAAATGTATCATATGAATGGCTTACAACAAAATCGAAAAAACAAATCTCTGGGCAAAATCGAAAAGAAAGGATCCATTCTACGCGCAGAGAAATCCAAAATCAAATAAATGCGGAAGAATAGTAATCAGGTGAGAGAGAGCTACCAGCCGGTTGACTGGGGAATGCAAACCTGCTGTGCTCGTCCAGAGAATCTAAGATCCGGGAAGACTTGAACAAACCGAAACGAGCGACATGAATAGTAGAACAGCCGGGCAATGGAAGATTAAATAATAGGAATTGAGGAGTCTAAGATAAAACCGATAAAAGAAATTGTGAAATCCAGAACAGGAATTTATGCATTAACACTTCGAAGATCTCGAGCTTGATGAAATCCCAAGGGGGATTATAACAATTTCGTCGGACAGAAACCTTGGTACCATTCTGTAAGGGTTAATATTATTTAATACCTTTTCAAGGTACCTGGAAAATGAAAATTCGGCGAAGTCATGAGTTCTTCCGGCCAATATGACCTCTTACCCACTGCTCCTCTAGCTGTGGTTGAAACGTGCCCTGCGCAGCAGTAGTGGTACAAATCTCTTGAAATAAAATTTCCCGTAGCGTGAACCAGGAACACGCAAGTCTATATTCCGTAACCTGGTAGCGAGGAAGGGCAGGACGCGTGCCCTCTCTCAGCCAAAAGACGGATCTCTGTTTGTACAAATTTCTCCATATCAATGCGTGGAACGCGGGCACGGCATACCTACCTGAAACAATGTAATATCAACAGATGAGAGTTACGTGTAATATTGCGCCAAATATCACTCAGGTTAGGGTTTAAACACATATTATGGTTTCGGAACTATATACATTTGAAATAGAACTGAACTACCTCAACGATTCGGTAACTATTACATTAATCACATAATGTGTTATCACTAACTACTGACACTAACAATCGGTAGGTATGATGTTGATTTCATAATTGGAAATCATACCTATGCGTATATACGTATATCACCGATATCCGAAATGTTAAATTTAACCCTTAGTTAATACCCCAAAACATATACCATGGCGGTGTAACCATAGTGCATGATTTTATATATATATGAGTGTCCCAAGTAGACTATGGTGACACTATTAAGTATATAGGGGTAATTAACGTGGATTGTTGATATCACAATTGATACATAGATTTTGTATATAAGCGTGTCGAACATGATAGTTAAAAAGGTTTAAGGGTTAACATAATAACTAGAACAAAAAAAAAAATAGGGGTTGTTACCTCTTATCCAAATTAATGTTTAATTAGTTGTGAATGGAGGAACCTAAAATGAATTGGTTGAATAGATAGACAAAGACATATAAGTTAAATCACAAGAAAAAAAAATATTTTGCGAGGTGTGACAAATGGTATCGGAGCACCAGTTACAAAAAGTTGGGCTGTCGTTATTGTGCTCACTGTTGTTACATGTTTTTTTTTTTTTTTTTGAAAATTTTATTTTTATAAAATTTTGCTAATTTGTGTTATGAGTGTGAACAGTTGAAATGGCTGAAGGTGAGGGGATTTATGTGGATCTGCGGGATGAGTTTGCTACACCAGATCCCAACGCTGCGATGATGGCCATGTTGCACAGGGTGCAACGAGAATTGGCTGAACTAAGAAGCCAGAATGACAGGTTGTCATCGGCAAGCAAGGAACAGGAAAAACTCATCAGAGAATTAACTTCCCAGAATAGCCAAGAAGGTGAAGGTTCCGGAAAGAGAAAGATGGATGAGTCTGATGATGAGGAGGCTATTAGACAACAGCATAAACAGAAAAAGGAATTACAGGGAGAATTCCGGAAGATCAAACCTCCCTCCTATGATGGAGAGAAAGAGGAGGATGCAGAAGCTTGGTTATTGAACATGATCAAGTATTTCCAGGTCTATGAATATGAAAGTAATCTGAAGGCCAGATTAGCTGTTTACCATTTACAAGGAAAAGCTACATTGTGGTGGGAGGAGACGAAAATGGTCCATGCCATTGATGAAAAGACAGTTACTTGGGAAGATTTCCAGGTTAAGTTCAAAAATCGCTACTTGAATGAGCGTTACTATGATGACAAAGCAAAAGAATTTCATGAACTTAGGCTGGGATAGCTCACTATTGATGAATTTGTTACTAAGTTTACAAATCTACTGAGATATGTACCCTACATAAGGGAAGAGAAGGAAAAAGTTCAAAGATTTTTGAATTGTTTGCCTACTGCATACAAGGAAAAAATTGAGTTTGACAACCCAAAAAATATGGACGAAGCTGTTAGAAAAGCCAGATTATGTTACCAACAGTTCAAAGGAAAAACTGAACAAGGGAAAAACTGGGTACATAAAAATGAATTCAAAGGGAGGAAACAGAAACCAGCCTATTTGAAGAATTTTGGCAGAGATCATCAGCGGAAAAAGTTTAATAAACCCAGAGAAAATCAAACTGCTCAATCCCAAGTGGCTTCAAAACAAATGGAGGGAGACAGTAAAAAGGAAGGGACAGCCAGAATGAAGGAACCCTTGAAATGTTGGGGCTGTGGAGGGCCCCATATTTTGAGAGACTGCCCTCATAGAAACATTCATATGCTCATGGGAGATCGAGAGGCGACAACAGTAAATGATGTAGCCAGAAACATACCAACTATAAGTGCAGCCCTGGAAAATCGACAAGCATAACATCAAGCAACCATGGTGGAAATAGAGGGTAAGATTTCTGACTTATCTGTTACTGTTCTGATTGATCCAGGTGCTTCTTTGAGTTACATTAGTCCAAAAATTGTAGAACAATGTAATATTAAATCTGAGAAATTCCAACAATCATGGTTGGTACAGCTAGCCACTGGAACTAAGAGAAAAGTAACACATAAACTGCCTTGCACAGAAATTAAGTTAAATGATTTTCAAACAGAGGTAAATTTGAATATTCTGCCCTTGGGGTCATATGATTTGTTGATAGAAATGGACTGGCTGGAAAAGAAGAAAGCCTTGATGAATTGCTGGGATAAGACTCTGCATTGTGTAGATGAGGAAAGGAAACCTTTTATTCTCAAAGGGAAACAAAAACCCATTTGTGTAAGACAAATTACAGCCTTACAATTGAAAAGAGCAGCTAGAAAGGGATACCAAGTTTATGCAGTGCATGTAGAAGAAATAGAACAGAAAACTGAGGAAGAGTTACTTGATGCTGTACCAGTAATCAGAGAATTTAAGGAAGTCTTTCCCAGGGAAATCCCTCATCTCCCCCCCAAAAGAGAGATTGATTTTTCAATCGATCTGGTACCAGGAGCAACCCCTGTTTCCCGAGCACCTTATCGAATGAGTCCCCCTGAACTAATGGAACTGAAAATGCAATTACAGGAATTGTTAGATAAAGGGTATATAAGACCAAGTGTGTCTCCTTGGGGAGCCCCGGTTTTATTTGTGAAAAAGAAAGATGGAACTTTTAGGATGTGCATTCACTATCGTCAACTGAACAAGTTAACCATTAAGAATAGGTACCCTTTGCCGAGAATTGATGATCTTTTTGATCAAGTGAGAGGAGATTCAGTAGTTTCCAAGATTGACCTAAGGACTGGGTATCACCAGCTTAGAATTAAAGAAGAAGACATCAGCAAAACATCATTTCGAACCAGGTATGGGCATTACGAATTTGTAGTCCTACCTTTTGGTTTGACGAATGCCCCTGCCACATTTATGTGCCTGATGAACAGTGTGTTGAATAAGTATTTGGATAAATTTGTTCTTCTGTTCATAGATGATATCTTAGTTTACTCCAAAAATGAGGACGAACATAAGGAACACCTGAGAATAGTGTTGCAGACTTTAAAATAAAACCAGCTATATGCCAAGTTCAGCAAATGTGAATTTTATAAAGATAAAATTCAATGTCTGGGTCATATTATTTCTGAAAAAGGGTTGGCAGTTGACCCTGAAAAGATAAAAGCCATTAAAGAATGGCCAGTCCCTACTGATGTTTCAGCAGTAAGATCATTTATGGGAATTGCGGGCTATTATCGTAGATTTGTAGAGAGATTTTCTGCTATAGCCTATCCCATAACCTCATTACAAAGGAAGGGTGTTAAATTTGTGTGGACTGAAAAATGCCAAAATAGTTTTGAGCAATTAAAACAAAAACTCATTTCAGCCCCTATCCTGAAAATTGCAGATCCTGATAAGGAATTTGTGATATGTACATATGCTTGTAAAGAAGGATTGGGAGGAGTCCTATTGCAGGAAAATTCAGTTATTGCCTATGAATCTAGAAAACTGAAAACTCATGAACAGAATTATAGTGCCTATGATCTAGAATTAGCAGTTGTTATCCATGCTTTGAAAATGTGGCGGCATTATCTTCTTGGGAAAAAGTTTACATTGATGACTGATCACATTAGTCTCAAATATTTCTTCTCTCAAACTGATCTGAATGCAAGACAAGCCAGATGACTGTCTTTTTTAAGTGAATTTGATATGGATATAAAACATATCAAGGGAAAAGAGAATAAAGTTGTTGATGCATTAAGCAGGAATGCTTGTCAGAATATAAACAACATTGGAAGTAGTGTTCAAATCAAACTAGAAGAATTGGTGAGGAAAGCAGCAAGTCAAGATCAAAACTATGAAACACTCTTAGTGAAATTACAGAAAAAGGAGAAAACTGATTTCACTCAAAACCAACAAGGGCTGATCTGTTATAAAAATAGGTTGTATGTTCCCCAGGTAGAGTCCTTGAAAAGAGAGATTCTGGATGAGTACCACAAACAGCCATATGCAGGGCACCCAGGATATCAGAAAATGCTAACAGCACTGAAAAAGAAATTGTTCTAGCCAGGAATGAAGAGAGATGTAGCAGAATATTTAAGTAGGTGCATGGAATGTCAATTAGTCAAAGTGGAGCATCAACATCCAGTAGGACTTTTGAACCCTTTGCCAATTACAGAATGGAAATGGGATACAGTTTCCATGGACTTTATAACAGGATTACCCAAAAACAAATATCAGCATGATTCTGTAGTGGTAGTAGTAGACACTCTAACAAAAGCTGCCCATTTTATACCAGTGAAATCTACCTTTGGAACAGCTCAAGTAGCAAATGTTTTCCTAAAGGAGATAGTAAGGCTTCATGGAGTTCCCAAGGTAATTGTCTCAGATCGGGATGCTAAGTTTACAGCAGCATTTTGGAAAGGATTGTTTGGAGGGATGGGTACTAAGCTGAATTTTAGTACTGCCTATCACCCTCAAACTGATGGGCAAACAGAAAGGACTAATCAAATTTTGGAGGATATGCTGAGAATGTATGTGATGGATAGGCCATCGAAATGGGAAGAGTATCTGCATTTGGCTGAGTTTTCCTATAATAATAGTTACCAATCCTCTATTAAGATGAGTCCGTTTGAGGCACTCTATGGGAGAAAGTGCCGTACTCCCTTGAGCTGGAGTCAACCAGAGGATAAACTGGTGTTGGGACCAGATGCACTACAAGAGATGGAAAGAATTGTCAAACAGATACAAAGAAATATCAAGACAGCACAAGATCGTCAGAAAAATTATGCTGATAAGAAGAGAGTGCATCGAGAATTCAAAGTGGGAGACCATGTGTATTTGCGTATTAAACCCAAAAAGAGCACACTTTATGCTGGGAGTTGTGCGAAACTGGCTCCTAGATATTGTGGTCCCTATGAAGTATTAGAAAGGGTGGGACCAGTGGCTTACAAGCTGGCCTTACCACCCCATGTTAGAGTGCATAATGTGTTTCATGTTTCATTATTAAAAAGATATGTGCATGATGCTTCTCACATAGTTGATTGGAATGTTGTACAGGTGGAACCAGAAGGGGAGTTTCTGCCATAACCACTTCAAATATTGGAGCGAGAAGAAATTGAATTGAGAAACAGAACAGTGGCCATAGTAAAAGTGCAGTGGAAGCACTTTACTGCTGAAGAAGCGACCTGGGAAAATGAAGATGCAATGATGGAACAATATCCATTTTTGTTTAATTGAATTCTAGTAGTTGAATAACAACACCGAGGACGGTGTTTATTTTCAGAGGGGGAATATGTAACACCCCCAATTTATGTGTTGAAATTTTGAAGTTTGACATTTGAACTTTAGTCCTAAGGGGAGTGGACCCCAAAGGATAAATAAAATATGGATGTAATTCAATATTTTAGTTGAAGAAATAAATAAAATTTCTGATGTGCATATAGACCAAGAATGAGATTTAGAGACCACTTGCTAAATCCATGAGGATGGATAAGGCAAGTATTCCCCTAAAATCCTTCATAAATCCTTGGAAGGAATTATTTCTAATTTAGATTTGAGGAAAAAAAAATCTAAATTTCCCCAATGATGAGGAAAGTAGTTGGGAAGAGGTGAAAAGCTGACAAAGCTGAGGAAAAGCATAAATCAACTTTAAAGAATCCCAAGAATGGGAAGCCTAGGCAAACAGGAAGAAAAGCATCCTGCTATTCTGGACGCAGAATTAGAAACAGGCTTGGGGAAAATAGCTTAAATAAGCTGCTCCTAAACAGATTAGAGGTTGATCTGTGGTGGAGGTGGTCTCAGCTCGGGGGTGAGTTCTAGTAGAAAAATAGAACTCTACGGTTGGGAGGTTGGTCTACGACATGAATGGTATGTCTTTAAGGAAATTTTTCATCTACTTGAATCAGTATGAATTGGCTACATATAAAAAAAACAAATATGTAATTGGTTGTAGATTTGTTATCAGTTCTACATTTAGTAGATTGAGCCATAAGGGGTATACCTTTGGCGTTATGCATTGTTGTAAAATCTTAACATGTAGAGTAGAGTCTTATAGAATCTCTAAACCACAATGGTTTAAATCTAAAGACACTTATCTCCACAAAAGAATTTGATGAGTCAGTTTTAAATCTACTCTGTTTCATAAAATAATGTGAATATATGCCTACATAGGAAAGACAAAAAAATTTAAGGTTCTTATACTATAGTGAAAATAGCCATAGAGGAATTAATATTAAGTGTGCATGCAAGCATCTAGAATAGTAATGCACCACTGTTGCAGAACTCATATACTCCTCCTATTTAAATAGAGACCATCCTAATAGCCGAATACATAAATTTAAACCACATGTATTTTAATTTTTGATAAACAACACGACTTATAAGGGGAAGTCGTGGATAAAACAAATAAAAAAAAAACTACTCCTATTATAAGCAACTCTATTCCCTACTCGTACCATACTATAAAATAAAAACAAACTTTATGGAAAGTAAATAAACCTCGATCCATTGCAAGTGAGGGTTTTGAGCATAAATAATATTCAACGGTGAAAACGATCTATAGCTGTATCGGCTTGTATCAAACTCGTATCATTGTATCAAACCCTAAAATCTAGTGGAGCGCCGAGGCAAAACATTTATATCTTTCATATTGCGAAGGAGGCAAACAATTTTATTTTGCATACTGCGAATAGGTTACGGGTTCTACTATCAGTAGAGCCAAATCGTGCGCAAATTAATATCATTCAGGACGACCCATGATTTAAAAGCGGAAACAAACGTTTAAGTAGACCCGAAGCAAAGAGAATTATCAGAGTTTCCATAGGAGTTAAGTGATAAAAAATTTTTAAAACCTGAATGAGATGTCAATATATACACGAGAAAATAGGTAAAATGCAAATATTAAACAGTAATTTATAAGCCGCAAAAATCTTCGAATTTGAACAGAGGTCGACATAATTACGTTTAGAAAACTGATGTAAAATGCTACACAGAAGAACAAAACTATTCAGTTCTGCGGCATATAAATCTTCCTGTGACAATTAACGCAGACAATAGTGCTGAAATTTATGAACATGTTTGGTTACCCTTACTATTCAAACGGAGCGTGTAAATTCATAACATCGTCTTAGCTTATATGGGAAGGACGAAACAAGATTTAACTTAGTATGGAAAAACAAAAACATAACCAGCGTAATAAGGGCGGGTGTATATGCAACCAGGTTGGGCAGTTGCCGAGTACTCTTATACCAATCTATTTACATTGCGCTGTGTAAAACGACCAGCTACTGACAGAGGTATTAATTCAAATGAGAAATATTTTCCTGTAGATATGTTATTAAACAGAGTCCCCTCAATGAAATAAGGATATGCGAGTGTATGGGAAATGAAATGATAAAACAACTAAACTATTGGAGCCCAGAAATGAATTAACGTCACCCTTTAACCCCTGTCACACAGACACGAATGCCAGAACTCAACACGTTACTGGAACAAATGAGAGAACGACTATATTCGGCAACCAGAGCTGCGTCGCAATCGCCCCTTTGGAAAATGGGTAAAGGGGGAAACTTGTACACTGGGAACGCCTGAAACTTGAGTTAACGATGCGTAAAGGTAAACGTCGAGAATTAGTTATATAACACCTAAAATAAACACAGATGTACCATAAAAAGAGACAGAGAAAACTGTAGGCAGATTTACCAAGTAGCAAGGGTAACTGTTGAGCGAGAATATGATATCTCACCATGAATGGAATCGAAAGGCCTGGAAAAAGATCGGTTGTCTAGCAGAAGAGGAATAACGTTTTCCCTCCTAGTTTAGCACCCCATAACTCATGACCTGGCAGAAAACATAATACCTGAGTTAAAATCTAGAATACGCAACGTAGCTGCGCCATAAACACTGAAATATATCATATGAATGGCTTACAAAAAAATCGAAAAAAAAAACAAATCTCTGGGAAGAATCGAAAGAAAGGATCCATTCTACGCACAGAGAAATCCACAATCAAATAAATGCGAAAGAATAGTAATCAGGTGAGAGAGAGTTACCAGCCGGCCGACTGGGGAATGCAAACCTGCTGTGCTCGTCCAGAGAATCTAAGATCCGGAAAGACATGGACAAACCGAAACGAGCGAGATGAATAGTAGAACAGCCGGGCAATGGAAGATTAAATAATAGGAATTGAGGAGTCTAAGATAAATCCGATAAAAGAAATTGTGAAATCCAGAACAGGAATTTATGCATTAACACTTCGAAGATCTCGAGCTTAACGAAATCCCGAGGGGGATTATAACAATTTCGTCGGACAGAAACCTTGGTACCATTCTGTAAGGGTTAATATTATTTAATACCTTCTCAACGTACCTGGAAAACGAAAATTTGGCAAAGTCATGAGTTCTTCTGGCCGATATGACCTCTTACCCACTGCTCCTCCATCTGTGGTTGAAACGTGCCCTACGCAGCAGTAGTGGTACAAATCTCTTGAAATAAAATCTCCCGTAGCATGAACCAGGAACACGCAAGTCTTGATTCTGTAACCTGGTAGCGAGGAAGGGCAGGACGCGTGCCCTCTCTCAGCCAAAAGACGTATCTCTGTTTGTACAAATTTCTCCATATCAATGCGTGGAACGCGGGCATGGCATACCTACCTGAAACAGTGTAATATCAACAGATGAGAGTTACGTGTAAGATTGCGCCAAAGATCACTCAGGTTAGGGTTTAAACACATATTAGGGTTTCGGAACTATATACATTTGAAATAGAACCGAACTACCTCAACGATTTGGTAACTATTACATTAATCACATAATGTGTTATCACTAACTACTGACACTAACGATCGGTAGGTATGATTTTGATTTCATAATTGGAAATCATACCTATGCGTATATACTTATATCACCGATATCCGAAATGTTAAATTTAACCCTTAGTTAATACCCCAAAACATATACCATGGCGGTGTAACCATAGTGCATGATTTTATATATATACGAGCGTCCCAAGTAGACTATGGTGACACTATTAAGTATACAGGGGTAATTAACGTGGATTGTTGATATCATAATTGATACATAGATTTTGTATATAAGCGTGTCGAACATGATAGTTAAAAAGGTTTAAGGGTTAACATAATGACTAGAACAAAAAAAAAATAGGGGTTGTTACCTCTTATCCAAATTAATGTTTAATTAGTTGTGAATGGAGGAACCTAAAATGAATTGGTGGAATAGATAGACAAAGACATACAAGTTAAATCACAAGAAGAAAAAAAAATTTGGGAGGTGTGACACCTAGAGAATTTAACATTAGAGACTTACACTACCAAGTACTTTTCTTGTAGCTTTAGATATTTTATTTTATATTTTTGATGTTTTATAATTTATAGCCTTTAATATATTTTTGGAAAATACATTTTTCTTGTTTATAAGTTTTAGGTATCCCTCAAAGCTTTGTAGGGAGTCCTAAACAAATCCTCAAGATAAGTATCTCATTTTAGGCTCATTTTTGGTTTCATATACTTATTTCAGATTTGATTATATTAATACTAATGAACTTTCTCCCTCTATGGTATTGATTAGGAAAAGAATTGTTATAATCTCAAGAAGTATGAAGGAGGGCCTCTCAAGACAAGGTTTGTCAAGAAACAAAGGTATGCCTTAAAACATAGATTTATTTATATTAAAGGTATTTTCATTTGACATTATCTTACTGGCATTGTTATATCTGTCTATACTGAATCATAATGATTCTTATTCTAGGTGATTCATCACTTGATAAATCTACCCACCCCACTCATATTTCTAATTGATTTTGTAGAACCCTAGACAAGTTTTGGAAAATCCTAACCAAAGGGTATTCTAATGTGAATTTCTGAAACCCTAAACTGCTTAGGATATTGTATTTGAAGTTTTTATCAATGATATCATGTTTAGGATTTTGATATGATCATGAAAAACTAACTTCTTAGGGTTGAATGATAAGGGATAAAGTCTTGAACCTTTGAAATGTTGGTAATATTGGGTTTTTTATGTTCCTATATTGAAATCGTTACTCATTAGGGTTTCATGGAATGTGTAAGTAAGAGCCCCACAATGTCTTAGAAATGATTTGCTTTGTATGTGTGTGCTTTTATGATCAAACCCTAGTCTAATTAATTTTTTTATTCATATGTTGTGTTGGGTGTGGAACATGATTATCTTCTTTATTTATATGTATCGCCATGTTGGAACCCTATTCTTAACGTCATTTCATCTTCATGAGGGGGGTCTTGGGGGGGTGTCAGTGACCTTTTGGAGCCCCCCTTGGGAGGGGGTTTCGGGGGAAGCACCCCCGAGGCTAAAAAAATATGTAAAATTTCCTTGTAAAATGTTGTAATTTCATAGCCAATATGGGTCGTTCATTAGGCAGATGATTTGGTAGTAGAAGTTATGTTTAATTTAGGGTTTTTCACCCTAGAAGGAAACTTTTCTATTGTTTGAGGGTATTGTATTGCGTTTGTGTATGGTGTGTATACTCTGAGTGAGAAATCACAAAGGAGACTGTGTGAGAGAGAAGAGGATATTACATCGGATCTGATGTAGATTGTGTCTCTTCATTCTGCTGGATAATGTAAAGGAAGGATTGGTTGTTTCCATGGAAATAGCCCAAGTTGGGTGAACGACATATATTTGTGTCTCTCTTATTTTATATGTTTTATGTCTTTGTGTTTCTGCATATTTTATGTGGTAAAGTTCCTGTAAAATAGAAAAATTGAAACCAATGGTTATTAAAGGAGCTAAGGCATGTTCCAGAGCTGAAGAAAAGTATGATTTCAACAGGGAAGTTAGGTAGTGAAGGTTGTGTTACAACTTTCAGAGATAAAACCTGGAAGGTCATTAAAGGAGACCTAGTAATAGAAAAAGGAGAAAATGTTGGTACATTGTATTTATTCAATGGTATTTCTAACTTTGTTGATGGTTTAACTTCCAAAGAAGAAGATGTAGCATTATGTGTTAAATTTTGAATATGTTTTATGCTAAGATGAAAATATACTTTAACCTTATAGGGCATAATTAAAGTAAGATGTAGACAGAACATACCAATAGATTGATGCAAGACAAGTTAAAAATAGAGATAAATAATGGTGGCGTTACGGCGATCAGCAGGATGGTTCAACCAGCAAGGTATTCATAAGGTCGGCCAACCACATATATCACACAACCCCAGGACATTTCATCAAGAATACTCCACCAAGATGTTGCACCAAGAAGCCCTAAACGTAGAACCAAGAATGTTGCTCCATCACCATCCAAGGGAGAAAAAAAATGCCTCCACAAATTTTGTGTGTAATGAAATCTAAGTATCTCCAATATATAGACATCTGTGGGGGTGTGTGGAACATCTCTTATGCATGTGGGATAAATTAGGCTGACCTTGCACATGTGGAATAAATTCAAAATACATGTTCTACTCACCGATCAAGATGATCTTTGGATTGATCTTGCACCTCTCTGAAAGAGGAATCCAATAAAAATATTGGCATCATCATTTGAGCATGACATCATGAATTTTAGACCTAGTTGCCCAAAATTAACACACTCTCTGAACTAGGGAGAACTCCATCCACCAGTGCCCTCCAAACATCGTGCGTCATCCCACCGTAACTTGCTTCGCTGGCTTATTTATTTCAAAACAAAATTTGAGTCATAAGGACATCACTCACAGCTAACCTGAAGTCAGCTGAGAGGTCTGAAACCTCTATAGGACTCAAAAGAGTCACACACGAACCGAAAGTTGGTTTAACTGAACCGAAGTCAGTTGGAGGTTTGAAACCTCTCTTGGACTCGAGAAAGTCATATATTAACCTGACGATAGTTTAACTGACTCAAAGTCAGTTGGAGGTCCAAAATGTCTCTTGGACTCGAGAGAGTCATATACTAGCCCCAATTTAGTTTCACTGACCCAATGTCAGTTGGAGGTCTGAAACCTCACTAGACTTGATCCCAGATCAAGTGGTTGGAGACGTGTCATCCTAGACATAGAGTGTACGGAAATATCTAATGTGTGGATCTGTCTTGCTATGGTCTCTATTCACATTTCCCACCTCATTGGCCAAATGAGAGATACTTCCCATGAGTCTAAAACTCCATGGGTAGGATGCATATGGGGCAAAGATCAAATAGAGGTAAACAAACTCAATATAATCATGGTGGGGCGGAAGCAGGCCAACAAGGTTTGGTAAGCCTAGCCTAACCTAGCCTAACCTAGCCTACCTTAGCCTACCCTAGCCTAGCCTAACCTAGCCTAACCTAACCTAGCCAAACCTAACCTAACCTAACCTAACCTAGCCTATCTTATCCTAGCCTAGCCTAGCCTAGCCTAGCCTAACCTGGCATAGCCTAACCTAACCTAATCTAACCTAACCTAACCTGACCTAGCCTAACCTAACCTAACCTAACCTAACCTAACCTGACCTAGCCTAACATAACATAGCCTAGCCTAACATAGCCTAGCCTAGCCTATCCTAGCCTAACCTAACATACCCTAGCCTAACCTAACCTATCCTAGCCTAAACTAGTCTAGTCTTACCTACCCTAGCCTAGCACACCCTAGCCTAACCTAACCTAGCCTAACCTAGCCTAGCCTAACCTAACCTACCCTAGCCTAACCTAACTTACCCTAGCCAACCCTAACATAGCCTAGCATAACCTAACCTAACCTAACCTAACCTAACCTAACTTGACCTAGCCTAACATAACATAGCCTAGCCTAACCTAACCTAGCCTAGTCTAGCCTAGCCTAGCCTAGCCTCCCCTAGCGTACCCTAGCCTAACTTAACCTAGCCTAGTCTTACCTACCGTACCCTAGCCTAGCCTAACCTATCCTAGCCTAAACTAGTCTAGTCTTACCTACCCTAGCCTAGCACACCCTAGCCTAACCTAACCTAGCCTAACCTAGCCTAGCCTAACCTAACCTACCCTAGCCTAACCTAACTTACCCTAGCCAACCCTAACATAGACTAGCATAAGCTAACCTAACCTAACCTAACCTAACTTGACCTAGCCTAACATAACATAGCCTAGCCTAACCTAACCTAGCCTAGTCTAGCCTAGCCTAGCCTAGCCTCCCCTAGCCTACCCTAGCCTAGCTTAACCTAGCCTAGTCTTACCTACCATAGCCTAGCACACCCTATCCTAGCCTACCTAACCTAACCTACCCTAACCTAGCCTAGCCTAACCTACCCTACCCCAACCTATCCTAGCTTACCCTAGCCTACCCTAGCCTACCCTGGCCTAGCCTACCCTAGCCTAACCTATCCTAGCCTAGCTTAACCTATCCCAGCCTAACCTATACTAGCCTAGCATATCCTAGCATAGCCTAGCCTATCCTAGCCTATCCTAGGCTATCGTAGCGTAGCGTAGCCTATCCTATCCTAGCGTAGCATATCTTAGCCTAGCCTAGCGTAGCCTAGCCTAACGTGGTCTAGCCTAGCCTAGCCTAGCCTAGCCTAACCTAGTCTAAGCCAACCTAGCCTACCCTAACCTAGCCCAATCTAACCTACCCTACCCTACCCTACCCTAACCTAACCTACCATAGCCTAGCCTAGTCTAACCTAACCCACCCTAGCCTAGCCTAACCTAACCTAACTATCCCTACCCTAACCTATCATATCCTAACCTCACCTAGCCTAGCCTACCCTAGCCTACCCTAGCCTAGCCTACCCTAACCTAGCGTAAGCTAACCTAGCCTACCCTAACCTAGCCCAATCTAACCTAGCCTACCCTACCCTAGCCTAACCTAATGTAACATAGCCTAGCCTAGTCTAACATACCCTACCCTAGCCTAACCTAACCTATCCTAACCTAGCCTAGCCTAGCCTAGCGTAACTATCCCTACCCTAACCTATCCTAGCCTAACCTACCATAACCTAACCTAACCTAACCTAACCTAACCCAACTTAACCTAACTTAACCTAACCTATCATGGCCTAGCCTAGCCTAGCCTAGCCCACCCTAGCCCATCTTAGCCTACCCTAGCCTATCCTAACCTACCCTACCCTATCGTAGCCTAGCCTAACCTAGCCTACCCTAACCTGGCCTAACCCACTGTAGCCTACCATAGCCTAGCCTATCCTAACCTAACCTAACCTAACCTACCCTAACCTACTTTACCCTAGCGTAACCTAACCTAAGCTAACCTAACCTACCCTACCCTAACATAACCTAACCTACCCTAACCTAACCTATCCTAGCCCAACCTATCCTAACCTATCCTAGCCTAACGTACCCTAGCCTACCCTAGCCTACCTTAACCTAGCCTAGCCTAGCCTAGCCTAACCTAACCTAACCTAACCTATGCTACCCTAGCTTAACCTAACATAACCTAACCTAACCTAGCCTAACCTAACCTAACCTAACCTAGCCTAGCCTAACCTAACCTAACCTAACCTAACCAAACCTAACCTAACCTACCCTAGCTTAACCTAACCTACCCTAGCTTAACCTAACCTAGCCTACGCTAGCTTAGCCTAACCTAACCTAACCTAACCTAATCTATCCTAGCCTAACCTAACCTAACCTAGCATAGCCTAACCTATCCTAGCCTAACCTAGCATAGCCTAGCCTAGCCTAGCCTAACCTAGCCTAGCCTAACTTAACCTAGCCTACCCTAACCTACACTATCCTAACCTAGCCTAAGCTAGCCTAAGCTACCCTAGCCTAACCTAACGTAGCCTACCCTAACCTACCCTAGCCTAACCTAGCCTAACCTACTGTTGCCTACCCCAGCCTACCGTAGCCTACTCTAGCCTAGCCTAGCCTAGCCTAGCCTAGCCTAACCTAACCTACGCTACCCTAGCTTAACCTAACCTAACCTAACCTAGCCTACCCTAGCCTTAGCCTAGCCTAACCTAACCTAACCTAACCTATCCTAACCTACCCTAGCCTAGCCTACCCTACCCTAGCCTACCCTAGCCTAACCTAACCTAACCTAACCTAACCTACCCTAACTTAACCTACCCTAACTTAACCTAACCTAACCTAACCTAGCCTAGCCTAACCTAACCTACCCTACCCTACCCTACCCTACCCTAGCTTAACCTAACCTAACCTAACCTAACCTAGCCTAGCCTAACCTAGCCTAGCCTAACCTAACCTACCCTACCCTAGCTTAACCTAACCTAACCTAACCTACCCTACCCTAGATTAAGCTAAGCTAAGCTAACCTACCCTAACCTATCCTATCCTATCCTAACCTAACATAACCTAACCTAGCCCAGCCTACCCTAGCCTACCCTAGCCTAGCCTTAGCCTAGCCTAGCCTAGTCTAGCCTAGCATAAATTACCCTAGCCTAGCCTACCCTAGCCTAGCCTAGCCTATCCTAGCCTAGCCTAGCATAACCTAACCTAACCTAACCTAACCTAACCTAGCGTAGCCTACCCTAACCTAGCTCGCCCTAACTTAGCCTAGCCTACCCTAGCCTAACCTATCCTAGCCTCGCCTAGCCTAAGCTTCCGTAAGCTAACCTAAGCTAACCTAGCCTAACCTAGCCTACCCTAGTGTAGTCTTACCTAGCCTAGCCTAACCGAGTGTAAGCTATCCTATCCTAGCCTAGCCTATCTTAGTTTGACCTATCTTAGACTAACCCACTCTATGCTAGGCTATAGTAGCCTAGCCTAACCTACTTTATGCTAGGCTATAGTAGCCTAGCCTAACCTATCCTATCCTAGCCTATCCTATCCTATCCTAGACTAGGCTAAGCTTAGCTTGACCTAGCCTAGCATAACCTACTCTATCGTAGGGTATAGTAGCCTAACCTAGCTTTACCTAGCCTAAACTACTCTTACCTAGCCTATCCTAGTCTAGTCTAGCCTATTCTAGCCTAACCTAGCCTACTCTAGCTTACCTTAGTGTAGTCTTTAGTAGCCTAGGCTAGGCTACTCAAGCTTAAGCTACATTACTCTATATTAGAATATCTTTAAAATAAATTGAATGTATGAAAATAGAATTTAAAGTATATTGAATTTAACAATAATAATAATGTAAAAAGAAAATCTAACATGAGTTATAAGATATAAATGAAAATTTATTTTTAAATGAAAAACATATTAGTAGAACATAAAAACATAATTGAAAATCATTTTGAGAAATCCATTAATCTCATCTAAATTATTAGAAAAAATACTTATTTATTGGAAAAGGTCATTCAAAGCTGATTTTAGGAGGCACATGTTAAGTCAACTAATATTTTTAATTGAAAAAAAAAGACTCACAAAACTATAAAGCAAATCATCCGAAACTGATTTTAAGAACCATAAGTTAAGTCAACTAATATTTTTAATTGAAAAGAAATACTCACAAAACTATAAAGAAAATCAACCAATACTTGTGATTTGACTTTCTGGTTGTTAGAAGGCTACAAAAAATTAATTTATAAATAAAATGGAATTATTTCTACTAAGGGAATTCTCCAATTTCCTTATTTGACCCAATTTCCAATTCTATTCAATTGTAAAAAAACTCACAAAACTATAAAGCTAACCAACCAATACTTGTGGTTTGACATTCTGGTTATTAAAAAACTCTGAAAAATTAATTTATAAAGAAAAATGGAATTATTTGAATGTAATGAATTATCCAATATCCTTATTTCCTTTTCAGATTTGACATAATTTCCAATTCAATTAAGTATGGTGCAACTGGTGAATTTTCTTTATAGATGAAGATATCTAATTATTTCATAGATTCATTTATAAAATTTAAAAAACAATATTTATTATTTTACTAATTTATAAATATTTCAAATATTTCTATTTGAAACAAAAATTGAAAACAAACTAATATTCAAGTTAGATATGATCTATATAATCAAGATCCTTAAAATATACTTGCAAAAACATCAAAGAAAAATTTAATATGCCCAGACATTTGATTTGATATTTGATATTAAGATGAATATAATAGATGGAATCAAAATTCTCAAAACATACCTGAAAAAACATCAAAGAAAGTTCAATTTATCTAGAAATTTGATTTGATAGATCCAACAAAGAAATATCTAAATTACAATGGAGAAATGAAAGACTGGTTTTTGTTTTAATAGTAGACAGAGAAAATATAGTTGTAATCCAAAAAAAGAAAGTGATATTACAAAGAAGCATTAATTCTAAAATTATAGAACCACCAGAAAATGAAAACGAAAAAAAAAATCTATTTATAATTCTTTAATTCTTTGAAATGGGTTTACTTGAAACTTTTAATCCAAGAAACACAAAATGAAGACGCAGAAACTTACTTTTGGCGTCGAGACCAGAATTAGGTTTCTTGAGGGTTTTGTTTACAGCCAATGCTCCTGGGTTTCCGGGTTTCCTGTGAAATCTTGCAAGTTGATTTTAGTAGTACCTGACACAGACACCGGTTGATTAAAAGAAGGCGCAAACCTTATCAATCAAATCTTTTAATAATATGATTAAATTAATCTCATAAAACTATATATCAATGGAAAAAAAAAATAGAGATCATGAATACTGCACGCTTAGAAGAAAAAAAAAAAAAAAAAAGTGATATTACAAACAAGTATTAATTCGAAAATTATAGAACCACCACAAAATGAAAATGAAAAAACAATTCTTATTTATACCCTTGAAATGGGTTTACTTAAACTTTAATTCAAGAAACACAAAACGAAGACTCGCAACTTACTGCCAGAAAATGACCAACACTAGTGCCTTGGGGGTTTGTTTACATCCAATGATCTCCGGCCCTCCTAAGCCTCCTCGTGTGAGCTCGTCGGAGCAAAGTTGATTTTAGTAGTTACCCTATTACGATAATTTCGCTTATTAAAAGAAGGCGCAACATTAAAATAAAGCAATTAAAAAGGCACAAACCTTATCAATCAAATTTTTTAATAATATCATTAAATTAATCTTCATAAACTACACATCAATGGAAAAAAGAACAAAGATCATGTTTAAAGTTAAAAGAAAATTATATCATGATACCGCACGCTTAAAAGAAATTCAAAAATGGCTTGCTAACAAGGCTTGGCAAGCTAGCTTACCCTAGCCTCCAACTTCTTAGCGTAACCCAAGCCAGTTTAGCTCAGGCTTAGCCTAGCCTAGCCTAGCCTAACCTAGCCTAACCTAACCTAGCCAAACCTAACCTAACCTAACCTAACCTACCCTATCTTATCCTAGCCTAGCCTAGCCTAGCCTAGCCTAGCCTAACCGGGCCTAGACTAACCTAACCTAACCTAACCTAACCTAACCTAACTTGACCTAGCCTAACATAACATAGCCTAGCCTAACCTAGCCTAACATAGCCTAGCCTAGCCTATCCTAGCCTAACCTAACTTACCCTAGCCTAGCCTAACCTATCCTAGCCTAAACTAGTGTAGTCTTACCTACCCTAGCCTAAACTAGCGTAGTCTTACCTACCCTAGCCTAGCAGACCCTAGCCTAACCTAAACTAGCCTAACCTATCCTAGCCTAACCTAACCTACCCTAGCCTAACCTAACTTACCCTAGCCAACCCTAACATAGCCTAGCATAACCTAACCTAACCTAACCTAACCTAACTTGACCTAGCCTAACATAACATACCCTAGCCTTACCTAACCTAGCCTAGTCTAGCCTAGCCTACCCTAGCCTCCCCTAGCCTACCCTAGCCTAGCTTAACCTAGCCTAGTCTTACCTACAGGTGGTGATGCTTAACCTACCCTATCCTAGCCTACATAACCTAACCTAGCCTAACCTAGCCTTGCCTAACCTACCTTACCCCAACCTATCCTAGCTTACCCTATCCTACCCTAGCCTACCTTGGCCTAGCCTACCCTAGCCTAACCTATCCTAGCCTAGCTTAACCTATCCTAGCCTAACCTATACTAGCCTAGCATATCCTAGCATAGCCTAGCCTAGCGTAGCCTATCCTGGGCTAGCGTAGCATAGCCTAGCCTATCCTAGCCTAGCGTAGCCTATCCTAGCCTAGCCTAGCCTAGCCTAACGTGGTCTAGCCTAGCCTAGCCTAGCTTAGCCTAACCTAGTCTAAGCCATCCTAGCCTACCCTAACCTAGCCCAATCTAACCTACCCTACCCTACCCTACCCTAACCTAACCTACCATAACCTAGCCTAGTCTAACCTAACCTACCCTAGCCTAGCCTAACCTAACCTAACTATCCCTACCCTAACCTACCATATCCTAACCTCACCTAGCCTAGCCTACCCTAGCCTACCCTAGCCTAGCCTACCCTAACCTAGCCTAGCCTAGCCTAGCCAAAGCTAACCTAGCCTACCCTAACCTAGCCCAATCTAACCTAGCCTACCCTACCCTAGCCTAACCTAACGTAACATAGCCTAGCCTAGTCTAACCTACCCTACCCTACCTTAACCTACCCTATCCTAACCTAGCCTAGCCTAGCCTAGCCTAGCTTAGCGTAACTATCCCTACCCTGACATATCCTAGCCTAACCTACCATAACCTAACCTAACTTAACCTAACTTAACCTAACCTATCATGGCCTAGCCTAGCCTAGCCTAGCCCACCCTAGCCCATCCTAGCCTACCCTAGCCTAGCCTAACCTACCCTACCCTACCGTAGCCTAGCCTAGCCTAGCCTAACCTAACCTAACCTAACCTAACCTACCCTAGCTTAACCCAAACTACCCTAGCTTAACCCAACCTAGCCTAACCTAACCTAACCTAGCCTAACCTAACCTAGCCTAACCTAACCTAACCTAGCCTAGCCACACTTAACCAATCCAAGTCTAACCTATCCTAGCCTAATGTAGCCTAACCTAACCTAGCCTAGCCCTAACCTAGCCTAACCTACTGTAGCCTACCATAGCCTAACCTAACCTAACCTAACCTACCCTAACCTACGCTACCCTAGCGTAACCTAACCTAACCTAACCTAACCTACCCTACCCTAACATAACCTAACCTACCCTAACCTAACCTATCCTAGCCCAACCTATCCTAACCTATCCTAGCCTAGCCTAGCCTAGCATACCCTAGCCTACCTTAACCTAGCCTAGCCTAGCCTAGCCTAACCTAACCTAACCTAACCTATGCTACCCTAGCTTAACCTAACATAACCTAACCTAACCTAACCTAACCTAGCCTAGCCTAACCTAACCTAACCTAACCTACCCAAGCTTAACCTAACCTACCCTACACTAGCTTAGCCTAACAAACCTAACCTAACCTAATCTATCCTAGCCTAACCTAACCTAACCTAGCATAGCCTAACCTATCCTAGCCTAACCTAGCATAGCCTAGCCTAGCCTACCCTAACCTAGCCTACCCTAACCTAACCTAGCCTACCCTAACCTACCCTATCCTAACCTAGCCTAACCTAGCCTAAGCTACCCTAGCCTAACCTAACGTAGCCTACCCTAAACTACCCTAGCCTAACCTAGCCTAACCTACCGTTGCCTACCCTAGCTTAACCTAACCTAACCTAACCTACCCTACCCTAGCCTTAACCTAGCCTAACCTAACCTAAGCTAACCTATCCTAACCTATCCTAACCTACCCTAGCCTAGCCTAGCCTACCCTAGCCTACCTTAACCTAGCCTAGCCTAGCCTAACCTAACCTAACCTAGCCTAACCTAACCTAACCTAACCTAACCTAACCCAGCCTAACCTAACCTAACCTAACCTAACCTAGCCTAGCCTAACCTAACCTACCCAACCCTACCCTACCCTACCCTAGCTTAACCTAACCTAACCTAACCTAACCTAGCCTAGCCTAACCTAACCTACCCTACCCTAGCTTAACCTAACCTAACCTAACCTACCCTACCCTAGCTTAAGCTAAGCTAAGCTAACCTACCCTAACCTATCCTATCCTAACCTAACCTAACCTAACCTAACCTAGCCTAGCCTAGCCTAGCCTACCCTAGCCTTAGCCTAGCCTAGCCTAGCCTAGCCTTAGCCTAGCCTAGCCTTAGCCTCGCCTAGCCTAGTCTAGCCTAGCCTAACCTACCCTAGCCTAGCCTAGCCTAGCCTATCCTAGCCTAACCTAGCCTAGCCTAGCCTAGCCTAACATAACCTAACCTAACCTAACCTAACCTAGCGTAGCCTACCCTAACCTAGCTTGCCCTAACCTAGCCTAGCCTACCCTAGCCTAACCTATCCTAGCCTAGCCTAGCCTAAGCTTGCGTAAGCTAACCTAAGCTAACCTAGCCTAACCTAGCCTACCCTAGTGTAGTCTTTCCTAGCCTAGCCTAACCTAGTGTAAGCTATCCTAGCCTAGCCTAGCCTATCTTAGTTTGACCTATCTTAGACTAACCCACTCTATGCTAGGCTATAGTAGCCTAGCCTAACCTATCCTATCCTAGCCTATCCTATCCTATCCTAGACTAGCCTAAGCTTAGCTTGACCTAGCCTAGCCTAACCTTCTCTATCCTAGGGTATAGTAGCCTAACCTAGCTTTGCCTAGCCTAAACTACTCTTACCTAGCCTATCCTAGTCTAGTCTAGCCTAGCCTATCCTAAGTTAGTCTAGCCTATTCTAGCCTAACCTAGCCTACTCTAGCTTACCTTAGTGTAGTCTTTAGTAGCCTAGGCTAGGCTACTCAAGCTTAAGCTACATTACTCTATATTAGAATATTAATGAAGAAATCATTCAAAAAACAAAATAAATTAAAAGCTATTAATAAAAGTTTAGATATAAGAAAAATTCTTTAAAATAAATTGAATGTATGAAAATAGAATTTAAAATATATTGAATTTAACCATAATAATAATGTAAAAACAAAATCTAACATGAGTTATAAGATATAAATGAAAATTTATTTTTAAATGAAAAACATATTAGTAGAACATAAAAACATAATTGAAAATCATTTTGAGAAATCGGTTAATCTCATCTAAATTATTAGAAAAAATACTTATTTATTGGAAAAGGTCATCCAAAGCTGATTTTAAGAGGCACATGTTAAGTCAACTAATATTTTTAATTGAAAAAAAAAGACTCACAAAACTATAAAGCAAATCATCCAAAACTGATTTTAAGAACCATATGTTAAGTCAACTAATATTTTTAATTGAAAAAAAAAACTCACAAAACTATAAAGCAAATCAACCAATACTTGTGATTTGACTTTCTTGTTGTTAGAAGGCTACAAAAACTGAAAAATTAATTTATAAATAAAAATGGAATTATTTGAATGTAATGAATTATCCAATATCCTTATTTCCTTTTCAGATTTGACCTAATTTCCAATTCAATTAAGTATGGTGCAACTGTTGAATTTTCTTTATAGATGAAGATATCTAATTATTTCATAGATTCATTTACAAAATTTGAAAAACAATATTTATTATTTTACTAATTTATAAATATTTCAAATATTTCTATTTGAAAAAAAAATTGAAAACAAACTAATATTCAAGTTAGATATTATCTATATAATCAAGATCCTTAAAATACACTTGCAAAAACATCAAAGAAAAATTTAATATGCCCAGACATTTGATTTGATATTTGATATTAAGATGAATATAATAGATGGAATCAAAATTCTCAAAACATACCTCAAAAAACATCAAAGAAAATTCAATTTATCTAGAAATTTGATTTGATAAATCCAACAAAAAAATATCTAAATTACAACGGAGAAATGAAAGACAAAGAGATTACAGCAGCTGATATGAATTAATAAGAAACTATGGCATCTGTGATAGCCGAGGACAGAAGGAAAATGGAATAATAAAACTAGGAACAATAAAACTAAGAGAAGTAGACTGGTTTTTGTTTTAATAGTAGAGAGAGAAAATATAGTTGTAATCCAAAAAAAGAAAGTGATATTACAAACAAGTATTAATTCGAAAATTATAGAACCACCAGAAAATGAAAACGAAAAAAATAAATCTATTTATAATTCTTTGAAATGGGTTTACTTGAAACTTTTAATTCAAGAAACACAAAACGAAGACGCAGAAACTTACTTTTGGCGTCGAGACCAGAATTAGGTTTCTTGAGGGTTTTGTTTACAACCAATGCTCCTGGCTTTCCGGGTTTCCTATGAAACCTTGCAAGTTGATTTTAGTAGTAACCGACACAGACACCGGTTGATTAAAAGAAGGTGATTAAAAGAAGGCGCAAGCATTAAAAGAAGGCACAAACCTTATCAATCAAATCTTTTAATACAAAGATCATGAATACGTGCACGCTTAGAAGAAATCCAAAAAAAAAAAAGTGATATTACAAACAAGTATTAATTCGAAAATTATAGAACCACCACAAAATGAAAATGAAAAAACAATTCTATTTATAATTCTTTGAAATGGGTTTACTTGAAACTTTTAATTCAAGAAACACAAAACGAAGACGTAGAAACTTACCTTTGGCATTGAGACCAGAATTAGGTTTCTTGGGGGTTTTGTTTACAACCAATGATCCTGGGTTTCCGGGTTTCCTGTGTGACCTTGCAGGTTGATTTTAGTAGTTACCTGACGCAGACACCGGTTGATTAAAGGAAGGCGCAAACATTAAAAGAAAGCAATTAAAAGAAGGCGCAAACCTTATCAATCAAATATTTTAATAATATCATTAAATTAATCTCATAAAAATATACATCAATGGAAAAAAGGAACAGAGATCTTGTTTGTGTGGAAAAAACGAACAGAGATCTTGGATACTGCACGCTTAAAAGAAATCCAAAAATGGCATCCCACTAGAAAACAAATCGAATCAGAGAACCAGAGAGAACCTCATAAATAGATCTGCACGGGTGGAAGCAACAGACGATACAGTCAATACTCATGAAGCTTTGCCTCCGATTTGTATGGTAATGGTGCTTAAAGAGTCCCAAAATGGGAAGCCTAGGCTAAACAGGAAGAAAAGCATCCTGCTATTCTGGACGCAGAATTAGAAACATGCTTTGGGGAAACATGAGCTTAAATAAGCTGCTCCTAAGCAGATCAGAGGTTGATCTGTGAGGGATGTGATCTTAGCTCGGGGGTGAGTTCTGGGAGACAAAAAGGACTCTAAGGTTGGGAGGTTGGTCATTTGAAATAGTGGTATGTTTCTGAAATTCTTGTTGTTTTGATTTCTTATTGTATGAATTGGCTACATATAAAATAAATTTGAATTGTATGTTTGAGTATAGTACTACATTTAACAGAATCCATCTTAAGGCATTCACCTTTCAGATTTTGTATAGTTGTAGACCAATAATCTATATAGTAGAAACCCACAGAAACTTTAAACCAAGGTCGGTTTAAATCTGAAGGTACTTAGTTCTCCATAGATAATTAAATACTAACTCGTTTCTGATATATAGGTGAAATTATATGCTCATGAGTATGCTAGAAAAATATTGTACCAGAACTGGAACCTACATGGTATAATAAAAGAGGAGAAAAGACATTAGAATAATATTCGAGTAATTTTTATACCAATAAGTAATTCTACTCTATAGAAGTTTTATAGCATTTATAGTTCAGATTTCTAACTTTAATCTGCTTCTAAAAACTTGAAATAAATATCATAGCAATGGACTTAACCAACATTTAAGGTCCACTACCAAACTAACCACAAAATACATGTATATGCAATCATAAAGTGTACCGAGAGCTAATAGAACATTATAACATCGATTGTAAAGGAGGGGTTGGACGGAAGATTTATATACGAACCATATAGTTATTCAGTTTAGTGTATGGTCAAACTATATTCAATTATGGATGTTATCTAACCTATTATGCATTGAGCCTACTTCCAATAAATTCCTCTGATCAAACAAACATTAATAATCCGTGGTATTATAGGTTCCTTTTGAACATTAGATGTAATGAGTAATGCAACAATAAAACTATGAAACAACGCGTAGATAATAAGGGCCGAGTACACAATCTTTACGCTGTGTATCGATTTCCATATATCGTGGTTGGAAAATTTTTATATGCAGGAAGGTATTATATTGAAATATCAAAGGCAGTGTAGCCTTGCCTATTTTCGTGAAGAGTTCTACCATTATTAAAACAAAAGAAATACAGATGCGCAATCTCGTTAAGGGATGGAGTTACCGATGTGAGAGCTCGGTTCTTTCCCTGGCAAGGTTCATTGTTCATTATTGCCATCTAAGTCGAAACGAAGCCAATCGAAATAGTTTGAATCCGACTGGCCAATACGCCTCTGACCATAGTCATGACTAAGATATTTCGACGAAAGCATATAAACATATCCATAATATAGGTCCTGACAGTTAGCGATTGATTTCAAACGATATTAGAGTTCTGAAACACAAGCAAACAAATTAGATGCATAAACCTCTGCAATCGTATGGAAGAAACTAGGGATTAACCAGTGAATAGGTTTTTCTTTCTACCCTGGCATCGCATCGATTTTAGAAAATAAAAACGAGAAATCAATACGCTATTAAAGAATTTAGAACGTCGGCCGTAGAGAGGCTATCAAATTTGGACACAGGGAAACCTGAGATCCCGCACCAGGACGTAGAAAAAAAAATTATGTTAACAAAGGCCTCAGCGTGTAGCCATGAGGAAAGCCTATTAATGGCTTCTGCACATGCGATGCGTACTGAACGCAGCAGTAATAGATCTGCGAAAGAAAACTCTCACGAGTAAAACAACTCGTGTTTACATCAGAGTGGACTATCAAAACTATAATAAGAAAAAAACAAGGATATGTATGAATCAAGAAGAGCGCGGCCAGAAAAACCCAACGTCTGCACTCTCTCATACCTACATAATAAAATGAGGATTAACAAGTGCTAGAGAACATGCTAAGTCTCCGCCATACAGTATATAGCCTGGGATGTCGACGCTCTACACCCTCTGCGTAAAACAATCAGTAGATGATTTAGATACTGTATTACCTGACAAGATCAAAAGGGGTTTCAGAACGTAAGGAACTATAGAAATAGGATTAGGAGAAACGTGAAATCTTACGCTGGAACTCTCCACGGTGCAGGAGTTCGACACCTTCACGCTGACTTAGTATCCCTGCACATGATCCATAGAGAAAAGAACCGCACCTTAGGTGAGGGAGTCATGAATGGAGACAAGCACAACAACAAAAATAAAATCAAACCGTAAACTGATCCGGCTATACAGACAATAACAGGCGAAGGGAGCAGTGAATGGCAACGATTTGGTACCACAGAAATAAATTGGAAGGGTAGGATGAACAACCGGCACAAGAACTCCAATTAAAAAGAACTCACGTAACCCTAATCACACCGCCCCAAAAATTCAGAAAATCCCGAAATCGATTTGAAAATCTCAGCCACATCGATATACCGGTACCATGCGATATTAATGAGCTCGCAGAGGAGGTACTGGGTTGTGGAATGGCGGCCTCATTCTGCATTCTACATTCGGCTCAGTCGAAAGGACCTCTTCTCCGTTTCATACAGCTGGGGGTGCTACGCATCGTATGTACTTAGGTAGAAGGCTAACCCTAGAATTAATAATTTCCCGAGGCAGAAATCGGCGCACACAGTACCTGGGCCAGACAGGAATAACAAATAGAAATGTTACACGTAAAATCATTGCCGGGCATGGGTCGCTAAACGCCGGCAGCTGGTACTTCGCTCTCGTGAGTGAGACGCCGCCCCTGCGTGCAAAACCATCGAAACATCAAAACAAAATCCACACGTTAAACCAAATTGAACAGATCACAATGCTATGCAGCTATTACAATCAATAACCAGTACGCATGGTGAGTACTATACGTATAAAAAAACAAATCGTATATGCACTGGTTCAAAATAAAAATAATGATAAATCGACCCAAGATGAAATGGGTTCGGATTATGCGTTATTTCATATACGCCAATACGCAGACTGTCGGTATCATTACATGTGGTGGTATTCGTATAGGTATAAATGAACAATGATATGCCATTCCGCGACTAATCAATAAAAGGGTTAAAAATAAAATGATACCGAAAATTTTTATGATTAGGGTTAGGTAGGTATCGAGATTTAATAATTAATAGGTGAAGCACTGAAATATATATCAATAGTTTCGGACGCCTTACTCTCTACGATGATAAACTTTGTTAGCATGTAGTACAAACTATACAAATATATATATTTATATATATATAAATTTATTTGTTTGTATACCATGTATTATATACAAAATCGACATTCCAATGTATTATCCAAGTATATGGATATTATGTATATTACATGTGTGGTGAGGATCCAATGACATCATCAAAGCGTATATATATATATGTAGTATATATATATATTACATGCATGGTGAGTACCCAATGATATTATAGAAAGATATATATGTGCATATAGGTTATACATATATTATATACATGGGAAGTACCCAATGTTAATGTAAAGGGGTAAAGAAATGTTATATATATAGTTATAATATATACAAGGGGAGGATTCAATGCTATTAGAGAGGGATAATGGGAAAGAAATCCTAAAGTTAGAATGAGACACTAGGTTGGTAGAGGAAAAGTTAAAAAGGTGGAATTAAAATCCAGTTCCTGAACTTAATATCTAGTCAACCATGTAAATAAAAGTGAACCCTCAGTATATATGTGCGGAAAAAAAAAAAAAAATCTTTAAACTGGAGGTGTTACACTAGGGGAGGCTAGGCTAGGCTAGGCTAGACTAGGCTAGGTTAGGTTAGGCTAGGGTATGTTATGTTAGGCTAGGTCAAGTTAGGTTAGGTTATGCTAGGCTATGTTAGGGTTGGCTAGGGTAAGTTAGGTTAGGCTAGGGTAGGTTAGGTTAGGCTAGGATAGGTTAGGCTAGGTTAGGTTAGGCTAGGGTGTGCTAGGCTAGGGTAGGTAAGACTACACTAGTTTAGGCTAGGGTAGGTAAGACTACACTAGTTTAGGCTAGGATAGGTTAGGCTAGGGTAGGGTAGGGTAGGTTAAGCTAGGATAGGCTAGGCTAGGCTATGTTAGGCTAGGTTAGGCTAGGCTATGTTATGTTAAGCTAGGTCAGGTTTGGTTAGGTTAGGTTAGGTTAGGTTAGGTTAGGCTATGCTAGGTTAGGCTAGGCCAGGTTAGGTTAGGTTAGGCTAGGCTAGGCTAGGCTAGGCTAGGCTAGGATAAGATGGGGTAGGTTAGGTTAGGTTAGGTTAGGTTTGGCTAGGTTAGGTTAGGTTTGGCTAGGTTAGGTTAGGCTAGGTTAGGCTAGGCTAGGCTAGGCTAGGCTAGGCTAGGGTAGGCTAGGTTAGGCTAGGTTAGACTAGGTTAGGCTAGGCTTGCCAAACCTTGTTGGTGTGCTTCCACCCCACCATGATGATATTGAGTTTGTTTACCTCTATTTGATCTTTGCCCCATATGCATCCTACCCATGGAGTTTCAGACTCATGGGAAGTATCTCTCATTTGGCCAATGAGGTGGGAAATGTGAATAGAGACCATAGCAAGACTGATGCACACATTAGATATTTTTGTACACTCTATGTCTAGGATGACACGTGTCCAACCACTTGATCTGGGATCAAGTATAGCGAGGTTTCAGACCTCCAACTGACATTGGGTCAGTGAAACTAAATTGGGGTTAGTATATGACTCTCTCGAGTCCAAGAGACATTTTGGACCTCCAACTGACTTTAAGTCAGTGAAACTATCTTCAGGTTAATATATGACTTTCTCGAGTCCGAGAAAGGATTCAAACCTCCAACCGACTTTGGTTCAATTAAACCAACTTTGGGTTGGCGTGTGACTCTTTTGAGTCCTATAGAGGTTTCAGACCTCTAAGCTGACTTCAGGTTAGCTGTGAGTGATTTACTTATGACTCAAATTTTGTTTTGAAATAAATAAGCCAGCGAAGCAAGTTACGGTGGGATGACGCACGATGTTTGGAGGGCACTGGTGGATGGATTTCTCCCTAGTTGAGAGAGTGTGTTAATTTTGGGCAACTAAGTCTAAAATCCATGATGTCATGCTCAAATGATGATGCCAATATTTTTATTGGATTCCTCTTTCAGAGAGGTGCAAGATCAATCCAAATATCATCTTGATCGGATGAGTAGAACATGTATTTTGAATTTATTCCACATGTGCAAGGTCAGCCTAATTTATCCCACATGCATAAGAGATGTTCCACACACCCCCATAGATGTCTATATATTGGAGATACTAGGATTTCATTACACACAAAATTTGTGGAGGCATTTTTCTTCTCCCTTGGATGGTGATGGAGCAATGTTCTTGGTTCTACGTTTAGGGCTTCTTGGTGCAACATCTTGGTGGAGTATTCTTGATGAAATGTCCTGGGGTTGTGTGATATATGTGGTTGGCTGACCTTATGACTACTTTGCTAGTTGAACCATCCTGCTGATCGCCGTAACGCCACCATTATTTATCTTTGTTTTTAACTTGTCTTGCATCAATCTATTGGTATGTTCTGTCTACATCTTACTTTAAGTATGCCCTATAAGGTTAAATTATATTTTCATCTTAGCATAAAAAATCTTCAAAATTTAACACATAATGCTGCATCTTCTGCTTTGGAAGTTAAACCATCAACAAAGTTAGAAATACCATTTAATAAATACAATGTACCAACATTTTCTCCTTTTTCTATTACTAGGTCTCCTTTAATGACCTTCGAGGTTTTATCTGTGAAAGTTGTAACACAACCTTTGCTGCCTAACTGCCCTGTTTAAATCATACTTTTCTTCAACCCTGGAACATGCCTTAGCTCCTTTAATAACCATTGGTTTCAATTTTTCTATTTTACAGGAACTTTACCACATAAAATATGCAGAAACACAAAGACATAAAACATATAAAATAAGAGAGACACAAATATATGTGGTTCAACCAACTTGGGCTATTTCCATGGAAACAACCAATCCTTCCTGTACATTATCCGGCAAAATGAAGAGACAAAATCTACATCAGATCTGATGTAATATCCTCTTCTCTCTCACACAGTCCCGTTTGTGATTTATCACTCAGAGTATACACACAGACAAGTTTCCTTCTAGGGTGAAAAAACCTAAATTAAACATAACTTCTACTGCCAAATCATCTACCTAATGACCGACCCATATTGACTATGAAATTACAACATTTTACAAGGAAATTTTACATATTGTTTTAGCCTCGGGGGCGCTTCCCCCGAAACCCCCTCCCAAGGGGGGCTCCAAAAGGCCGCCGACACCCCCCCAAGACCCCCATCATGAAGATGAAATGACATTAAGAATAGGGTTCCAACATGGCGATACATATAAATAAAGAAGATAATCATGTTCCACACCCAACACAACATATGAATAAAAAAATTAATTAGACTAGGGTTTGATCATAAAAACACACACATACAAAGAAAATCATTTCTAAGACATTGTGGGGCTCTTACTTACACATTACACGAAACCCTAATGACTAACGATTTCAATATAGGAACATAAAAAACCCAATATTACCAATATTTCAAAGGTTCAAGACTTTATCCCTTATCATTCAACCCTAAGAAGTTAGTTTTTCATGATCACATCAAAATCCTAAACATGATATCATTAATAAAAAATTCAAATACAATATCCCTAAGCAGTTTAGGGTTTCATACATTCACATTAGAAAACCCTTCGGTTAGGGTTTTCCAAAACTTGTCTAGGGTTCTACAAAATCAATTAGAAATATGAGTGGGGTGGGTAGATTTATCAAGTGATGAATCACCTAGAATAAAAATCATTATGATTCAGTATAGACAGATATAACAATGCGAGTAAGATAATGTCAAATGAAAAAACCTTTAATATAAATAAATCTATGTTTTAAGGCATAACTTTGTTTCTTGACAAACCTTGTCTTGAGAGGCCCT
Organism: Pinus albicaulis; assembly: GCA_034641835.2. Classification (NCBI taxonomy): domain Eukaryota; kingdom Viridiplantae; phylum Streptophyta; class Pinopsida; order Pinales; family Pinaceae; genus Pinus; species Pinus albicaulis. The sequence continues at coordinate 67,383 of JAXQQM020092417.1, forward strand.
CCTTCATATTTCTTGAGAGTATAACAATTCTTTTCCTAATCAAGACCATAGAGGGAGAAATTTCATTAGTATTAATATAATCAAAACTAAAATAAGTATACAAAACCAAAAATGAGCCTAAAATGAGATACTTAGATCTTGAGGATCTGTTTAGGTCTCCCTACAAAGCTTTGAGGGATACCTAAAACTTATAAACAAGAAAAATGTATTTTCCAAAAATATATTAAAGGCCTATAAATTATAAAACATTAAAAATATAAAATAAAATATCTAAAGCTACAAGAAAATTACTTGGTAGTGTAAGTCTCCAATGTTAAATTCTCCAGGCTTGACTTCCTTTGAATTTCTTTCTTCAACAATGTTGGCCAAATATCTCTCTATTTTCTTGTTTCTCGGATTTTCGAGATAGTCACTCCTATAGTGACCCTTCTTATGGAATCGATATTATTATACCTTGGACATGTCAACTTTATTCCTTGGCCCTTTATATTTCTTTCATTTATGTTCAGAAATATAGGCATTAGGTACTCCTTCAGGATTGGAAACTAATGAGATACTTAATTCCTCTTGAATGTCAGCAATCCATTGTTCTTCAAAGGTGGGAGCTACCATCCAATTATTAAATATGGCAGAAAATGCACCCCAAGTAGGTTTCAATCCTAATAGAGCATTGATCACGAGTTCTTTGTCTAGAACAATTTCATCAATGGCCAAAATATCATCCTTGATTATTTCTATATTCACAAACGAGGCCAATGTGTCTTATTTTGTCATATTTGTAGTCCTTAGCTCATTTTTCAAAGTAGCTACTTGAAGAATGTTCTTAACAGTGAATAACTTTGACAAGGCTTCATACATTTTGTGAGCATGGTCAATGTTGGCTATGAATGGGAAAAGGTTGTCCTTTATTCCTGCTATCATTAAAGTCATGGCCACCAATTTAGTTCCCTTTATTTTACTTTTTCACCATCAAAAGAATCCTTTGTAGGCTTCTTTACTTTTCCTTTGACCAGGTATAGTACCTTATTCTTTTCAAGGATGAGGCCAATTCTCATCTTCTAGGACCTGTAGTCTAAGGCTCCTTCAATTTTTTTTCTCCTTTGATTGTGTTAGACATCCTCCTAGAGTGTAGTAGACTCCTACCCCGAGATGATCCTTCAAATTTTTCCTTGATCAAGTGCTGGGGACTTCATTTTTCTTCCTTATTTCAACAAATCTATGATATCATGTTAGAAAATCAGAAAGGCGGAAATATTTTCTTATTCTTGAAAATTACTTGTGATGTTTCTTATTATTACAATTATTTATATCTTCGTTCTTTTAGTTCATCAAGAAATTACCAAAGCAACATCACATAAAACAATAGACACCAGATGCAGGAACTATGCCAGGGGGAAATCCCCCTTAAGGGGAAAACCCTCCTCGCATATGCTCCATTAGTCCCATCCTCCTACCCATAGTTGATCCTAAGTGGCCCATATTTCTACAACTCCCACAAAGTTTGAATGATGGCCGCATTAACCTCTACTTTCTTTTCATGTGCTTGTACAAATCTATCATTATATTCTTTAAAACTCCTTATTTATTCCTATAAAATTCTCAATGTATCTTCCAAATCAGATGAATATCCAACACAATGCAATGTGAAATGTCTCACCTAAACCAATTCATGAAAAAACTAACGAACCTTAGTGTAATTTTGGGAGGATACATCCTGCAAGATCAACCATTAACCAAATAAATGTATATCCATAATCGTAGCCTCATATAAACTTGTAACAAAAGGTATAATAGCGCATAAACCTCACTCTAGTTGGAGTAGAATCATGGATGCATAACCATACAAACTACAAAACATGACCTAATGTATAACCATACCAATGAAAATTTACTACACACCATCACAAGCATATTAGAAATGCACACCAAGCGTGAATGACCAAACACCATTTTCAACACATAATCCCTGTATTTACAGAATATTCACACACAAGCATGATCAATATGTGACTCAGCATGGGTGCAGCAATGCATATAAAAAATGTAACAATATGTAAGATAATGTGCATGGACAATACACAAACATGAAAAATAGATAATCAGTCATACACACATTACCACATGTTGACAACGACACCATAAACACTTCCATGGGGACACTACTACCATCATGGCCAACAAAACATGGGTGCAATAAACAAATACACCATAAGTATGAAAAAAACACATGAAATCAACATAATGCATGATCAACACACTACCCATCCATTCTGAGAGTCAACACCATAAGTATGAAAAAAACACACAGAAATCAACAGCACTACATGATCAACACACTACCCATCCATTTTGAGAGTTAGCCCAGGCTCTAAGATACTACTCTATAACACCTGTCCAGACATCAGTCTTCCAAGTAACCAACCGACCAAGGTAAACATGGAGAGGCTACTAATATGAGATTGCACCTCATATCTGACCTTAAGGTAGTGGAACCGAGGGAAAGAAGACAAAGACACCCTAAAAAACATCAACAACATCCCTAAGAGGTAATCCGACCTCCCAGACCCCTAACCCCTGAGGGCGACTAAATTTTCAGCCCTTTTGGGCCATAGTCGTAGGTAGTCCAAGGCACAATAATAGTTGGGAGCCTATAGCCGTAAGAAAAACACAACAAAAATGCGGCGAGGGCACCAATTGGTCAGTTATGTGTGTTCAACTACAAGATTTATGCCACCATTTTAGCCATAGAGCCCAAGTCACTGCCCAAAACTTCATGAAAATTTAGGAGATAATAAATAACATTAAAAAAAAAAGGTACAAAAGCAATAACATCATCAAGAACTCATCCATACATCTCCTAGCCATGACAGGAATTTCATCAAGCATGTCGCAAACATTGCATCTACAGGTGTAAACAACAAGTTTAGACATAGGGGTCTCATACTTATCTAAGAATCACTAAAAGGCATTTTTCCCTTACATCATTAGCTGCAGTACAATATATTTTACCATAGATACATTATGCATTCATTTACAAGTAAAAACATAGATAGAGACATACATCATCATTAATAAAACATATTCTTATAGCCAACATAATAAAAACAAAAATACCATGTATACGATAGCAATAGAATCCACATAATAACCAATACATTTGCATAAAAAATACCAAAGGAATGAGTTCCTCATTAATGCATGTAAAAAAAAATCGGAGTTGAGAATTCCACGTTCAACAAAGCCATTTATTAGTTTAGCCAAGTCTCACTTCAGCCAATAACCCCTGTGCCATATTCCAAGCATGAATGTGGGATATCACCAAACACATCAATCATAATCAATTCAAGGCCTCCAAAGGTGAAACCACCTCAACCCTCAACCAATGACTCCACATCATGGTCGGAAATCACAACCATCATTGATTGGTCTCTATCCAAGTTGTTCGAGGACTCCAGAGTGTTTTTTCCAATCAGGGCTTTGAGGACTAGTAACTCAACCGAAACTATTACAGGGCTTCTAGAGCGTTTGTCCAACGAGGGCTTCCAACATTAGTAACTCAACCCACCTAGGGCTTCCAAAGTGTTTTTCCAACCAAGGCTTCCACGACAAGTAACTCAACCCATAGTTGTTCGTCGGGCTTCCAGAGAGTTTTTCCAACCAAGGTTTCCATGAACTAATAACTCAACCCATAGATAAATGAATCATGAGAACCAACAAGAAAATAATCGATGGAAATAAACCCACGACACCATGGCTATCCAGGAAATCCAAAGACGAGGGAAATCCACATTCATACACCATGCATGCTAAAACTAGTGAGGAAACCATGCATACAACTTCATACCTGCAATCAAATCTCTATCTATTCGTTGATCCTGATGTCCACTTGCATTTTCCTTCTCCTTCTTTGCCTTCTTGCTTCAATCACCAATTATCCACACTCTCCAAGAGCGATCCAAGAAAAATCTAAGTATCCAATAGTATGAGAGGGAGATAGATCAATGAGAGAGCTCCAAAATGCATTGCCAAAAAGGTACCAATAGATTCTCAGAAGCCTTTTTATAGAAGAGGCTTATATTTTCTTCATTTTCCTCCTCACATGTAACCTGTGACATTTTACCTCCCCTTTCTCCTAATTTCCACTATTCTCATAAATAAATGTGTCAAAAATACTTTTTTCTTCTTTAATGATTTAGCCATAGCCTTTTCCATAGACGTAATAAACCATGTGAACACCCACACTAGGATGTTTTTCCCAACATTCATCTTGGAATATGTCTCTCATGAACAATCGTTATTATTTTAACTTTATTACATGGAATTTTGAGTAGGTTTTTTATAGGTGTAACACCTCCCGTTTAAGGAATTTTTTTTTTTTTTTCCTTTTTGTACTTGGATTCCCTCGTTATTTACCTGGTTGTCTGAATACTAAGTTCAGAAATTGGGTATTTACTTTCATCTATTGTTATATTTTCTTCTACTTCTTTAGTATCTCTTTTAAATTAAAACCTCTTGTCCACTATTCTTTCCTCATAACATTCAATGCTCCCTAATATGTACATTAAACCCATGTACATATGGAGGTACATCTGGAAATTTTGGAAATGAGCTCAGAAATTTAACGTTAGTTTCCTCTTGCTAAGCTTCCTCTAACCCTCTAGCATCTCTCTCTTATTAAAAGTTTTGAACGTTCCCCCTGTATACTTTTCCACTAAGTATATATATATTTCCATATTTCCTTATATTACCAAGGGACGTTTTTCTTTTTCTATACCTAATACAATCATAGACTCTATGGACATACTTACTTTTCAATAACATCACCTAACCCATATATATATTTAACACATCTATCTTTGAATCCAACTATAAATCTCACACATATATCTTTGAATCCACAGGTATATATAGTTAGCACCCTCTTGTCAATATCATGGAATCTCCATATATATAAATATATATATAATCCATTACATATATATAACACCTATATAGATATAGATATATTTCATTACATATATATATATAACACCTATATATATATATACCATGTATATCTAAACCTTTTAAAAATATTGAATCAAATGCACACATATATAAACGTAACCTATACACCTATATATATTCATGGCACTCCTCTAAGTATTAGTATTGAAATTGTGTCACTATGACCATCTTTATATTCCAATTGACAATATGATTGACTTCTTACCAAGCGTGTATTAACCACGATATACTTCTATTTCACCAACACCTTGAACTATCACTATTATATATAATACATTGGTACGTTCTCGTCGCTGAGTATGTCGATGAATTTACCACGGCAAAACAATTGATTTGCATAACAGAGAATCGGCGGTTGGTTGTGCCACGTCAACAGGATTGATGAATGGTTATGACAGTGTTCCGAATATCCATTTACGCGTGTCAAAATTTCCCATTCCAGCCATACCTAACCCTATTATTAAAATCCAGGGCGTTGTATTATGTTTCCACCCGGTTTCTAACTCGTCGTGGTAGGGCGCGTTTATTTCTCAGTTTATACTTGTATGTATATTTCCGCCGGATTTAAATTTACCAGCTATGCGCTTTTCTGTTCCTATGCGTCAAGTGTACTGGTGTTGGTTTAACGTGTGGGGTTTCACCTTTTTGTATGCAAGGACGGCATCGCGCGCAGGATATTGGAGTACCCGGCGGCGCCCTTACAGATCCATGCTCATCCTTTTTGTTACATGTAGCTTTTTAGTTTGTTTTTCTGTTCGGCCCGGTACTGTGCGAGCCGACCATTGCAGGCTCAGTACCTCGTTTGAAATTCTTTCACATTTCCGGGTGCCACGCTGTCGACAAAGCTGAGTTGATGTCCAATCGACTTTGGGATTCTCTGCACGCCTGGGGCAGTGGGATTAGGGTTTCTCACATCCTTCCAACTTACCTCGGCGGCATACACACACGTATCCCTCTGCTGGTTATTATCTATATGTATCCAGCTCCGGTTACAGTGGATCTCATTCTGGTTGGGGTGATTGTTTTTACTTCCCCTCGTTCACTGAGGGAACTGATATTTCCATGGAGGTTTGATACCGGAGTACCAGATCAGCTTGAAGGTGTGAGAGTTCCTGTGTGGCCTTCTTTCGTTCTTTACCTTCTGTCATACATTTTAATATCTTCCGGTAATGTTGTGTTTATGTCGTTTACGAATTGTGTTGTGCAGGGGATGTAGACGACGGGGTTTCCGGCTGCGCTCAGTATGCATCAAGACGGATACAAACCCTCGACCAGGTTTTCCCCCTATCCTTAAGCCGAACCCATTGTTAACTTATCATCCATCGTTCTGACGCCTGATTTAAGTTTTCTTGGCGCTCCAATGAGACAGCATTCCCCTTACTACCGTGCTACTGTGTATTTTGTATTGACTAATTGTATATTATTTTTTTTTCTATTTCTCCATTTAAATCGGTCAAAGAAGAGCCTTATTATCAGGTTTCACACTAGTTAGACCATATGGTAGCAGAGATCTAAGCATTTTGTTTATGTGTCCTTGTTTTTCCGAGATCTGGTTTTGATCTAGAACCCACGCTAACTGTTAAAACTTATTTTATGGCTAAGTGTATCTGGATGTTGGCGTAGCTCGGTTGTGATTATGGTCCACAGTGCTCTGGCCGCTCACCTCTAACTTTGTCAACTTATTTCGCGGTAGCTGGCAATATGGACTCGCGATCATTGCCAGGGAAAGAGCCGAACTCATCAGATGGTAACTTCCTTTCCTTTACGCGATCACGTCTCTGTGTTTCTGTGTGTTTAATGCTAGTAATATTCTTTACTGAAACAAGAATGGCCGCAACGCCTTGGTGATTCTGTCATACTATAATACCCTGCACCAGGGAGGTGAAGCGGTCATAGTCATCTCCGCGTCGATTCATAGTTGTAAAGGCTGATTTTGGTATTACGTACGCATCTATTTTTTTGTTGTATTGTTACGATCTGCTTCCTACCATCGTTTTGCAGCTGATAATTAATATCCATATGATAGATGCTACGAATAGTGATAGTAGAGGTTCGCATGCCAGTTTGTAGATATAGGTTTAAAATATACCATCGTTTTTATAACCGATTCACTCCAGCTCATGATTAATCAAACCCTAAAATGTCGTGGACGTTGATAGTTGTGCCATTCGAGGGTTTTGGTGTTGAAACAAGGCCACGACATAATAAATCGAATAGTCATTATGGGTGATCATATTTTGATCGTGCGCCAAGTAGCATCGACTGATGGTACATATATATATTTTTCTCACCCAATATTATTTTATAATCGTTGATTTCAATGAGTCCTTAGGTTAACTCACGGCTCTCACATTTTATTTTTAATGCATATATATATGTATTGCTATTATTTTAATTCAAGGCTCTTATATTCTATTTTCTGTTGATGTATACATGTATGTATTCGATAGTACTTAAATAGAGGTCTATTTTTTTTTTTTTAAGTCTTTGGCCATGATACTTGTTTCAAGGATGAAAGGTAAGTCTAGAAATGAAATATATAAACATATGAATGTTATAAAAACCCTATAGACTAGAAATGTTCTTTCTCTAGCACCAATTTCGAATTTCATACTATAATGTTTTTACTTTATTCATTTTGGATTTGTAACATGTAACTTCAGTTCTGCTACAATATTTTTCCAGCATACACCTAAGCATATAATATCACCTTTGTATCTACAGGGAACAAAACAATATTTAATTATCTGGAGAGGCTAAGTAACTTCAGATTTAAACCGACCTTGGTTTAGAGTTTCTGGAGTTTCTACTCTATGGATTTCTGGTCTACAACTAAACAGAGTCTGGAAGGTGAATGCCTTAGGATGGACTCTGTTAAATGTAGTACTAAAATCAATCATATAAATTCTCTTAAATTTTGATATGTAGCCAATTCATACCATAATACATCAGAATGAACAAAAATTACAGGAACATACCACTATTGCAATTGACCAACCTCCCAACCTTAGAGTCCTCTTTATCTCCCAGAACTCACCCCCGAGCTCAGATCACCTCCCTCCCCAGATCAACCTCTGATCTGCTTAGGAGCAGCTTATTTAAGCTCATATTTCCCCAAAGCATGTTTCTATTTCTGCGTCCAGAATAGAAGGATGCTTTCTTTCCTGTTTAGCCTAGGCTTCCCATTTTGGGACTCTTTAAAGTTGTTTTATGCTTTTCCTCAGCTTTTCCAGCTTTTCTCACCTCTTCCCAACTACTTTCCTCTTCATTGGGGAAATTTAGATTCCTCTTCAAAATCTAAATTAATCTCTTTCAAGGATTTTTGAAAGATTGTGGGGATTTGTTGCCTTATCCATCCTCATGGATTTGGCAAGTGATCTCTAATTCTCATCTTGGTCAAAATGCACAATCAATTTATTTATTTCCTCAAATTAAATATTCAAATACATTCACATCATACTTATCCTTTGGGGTCCACTCCCCTTAGGACTTAAAGTTCACATGTCTAATTTTTCAATTATTCCCCCTCTAAAAATAAACACCGTCCTCGGTGTTTTTATTCAACTACTAGAGTTTATTTAAACAAAAATGGATATTTCTCCATCATTTCAGCTTCCCTTTCCCAGGTAGCTTCTTCAGCAGTAAAGTGCTTCCACTGCACTTTTACTCTGGCCACTGTTCTGTTTCTCAATTCAATTTCTTCCCGCTCCAATATATGAAGCGGTTCTGGCAGAAACTCCCCTTCTGGTTCCACCTGTACAACATTCCAATCAACTATGTGAGAAGCATCATGCACATATATTTTTAATAATGAAACATGAAACACATTATGCACTTTAACATGGGGTGGTAAGGCCAGCTTGTAAGCCACTGGTCCCACCCTTTCTAAAACTTCAAAAGGCCCACAATATCTAGGAGCAAGTTTTGCACAACTTCCAGCATAAAGTGTGCTCTTTTTGGGTTTGATGCGCAAATACACATGATCCCCTTCTTTGAATTCTCGGTGCACTCTTTTCTTATCAGCATAGCTTTTCTGGCGATCTTGTGCTGCCTTGATATTTCTTTGTATCTGTTTAACAATTCTCTCCATCTCTTGTAAGGCATCAGGTCCCAGCATTAATTTATCTTCTGGTTGGCTCCAGCTCAAAGGAGTACGACACTTCCTTCCATATAGTGCCTCAAACGGACTCATTTTAATAGAATATTGGTAACTGTTATTATAGGAAAATTCAGCTAAATGCAGATACTCCTCCCACTTTGATGGTCTATCCATCACATACATTCTCAACATATCCTCCAAAATTTGATTTGTCCTTTCTGTCTGCCCATCAGTTTGAGGGTGATAGGCAGTACTAAAATTCAGCTTAGTACCCATCCCTCCAAAAAATCCTTTCCAAAATGAAGTTGTGAACTTAGCATCTCGATCTGAAACAATTACTTTGGGAACTCCATGAAGCCTTACGATCTCCTTCAGGAAAACATTGGCTACTTGAGCTGTTCCGAAAGTAGATTTCACTGGTATAAAGTGAGCAGCTTTGGTTAAAGTGTCTACTACCACCATTACAGAATCATGTTGATATTTGGTTTTAGGTAGTCCTGTTATAAAATCCATGGAAACTGTGTCCCATTTCCATTCTGCAATTGGTAAAGGGTTTAGAAGACCTACTGGATGTTGATGCTCAACCTTGACCAGTTGACATTCCATACACCTACTTAGATACTATGCCACATCTCTCTTCATTCTTGGCCAGAACAGCTTCTTTTTCAAGGCTGTCAACATCTTCTGGTATCCTGGATGTCCTGCATAGGGCTGTTTGTGATATTCATCCAAAATTTCCCTTTTTAATGACTCTACATTAGGAATATACAACCTGTTTTTGTAATATAGTAGCCCTTTTTTATTTTGAGTAAAGTCAGTTTTATCCCTTTTCTGTAGTTTCACCAAGAGTGTTTCATAGTTTGGGTCTTGGCTGGCTGCTTTTCTCACCAACTCTTCTATCTCAATCTGGCCGCTACTCCCAATACTGTTTAAATTTTGACAAGCATTTCTACTTAAGGCATCAACAACTTTATTTTCTTTTCCCTTGATATGCTTTATATCCATATCAAATTCACTTAAAAAGGACAGCCATCTAGCTTGTCTTGCATTCAGGTCATTTTGGGGAAAAAAATATTTGAGGCTAATATGATCAGTCATCAATGTGAATTTTTTCCCAAGAAGATAGTGCCGCCACATTTTCAAAGCATGGATAACAGCTGCAAATTCTAAATCATATGCACTATAATTCTGTTCATGTATTTTCAGTTTCCTAGATTCATATGCAATAACTGAATTTTCCTGCAACAGGACTCCTCCCAGCCGTTCTCTACAAGCATCTGTACATACAACAAACTCTTTATCAGGATCAGCAATTTTTAATATAGGGGCTGAAATAAGTTTTTGTTTTAACTGCTCGAAACTATGTTGACATTTTTCAGTCCACACAAACTTGACACCCTTTCTTTGCAATGAAGTGATGGGATGTGCTATGGTAGAAAATCTTTCCACAAATCTACGATAGTAGCCTGCCATCCCCATGAATGACCTTACTGCTGAAACATCAGTTGGGACTGGCCATTCCTTAATTGCTTTTATCTTTTCAGGGTCAACTGCAAGCCCTTTTTCAGAAATAATATGACCCAAATATTGAATCTTATCCTTATAAAATTCACATTTACTGAACTTGGCATATAACTGATTTTCTTTCAGAGTTTGCAACACTATCCGCAAATGTTCCTTGTGTTCCTCTTTGTTTTTGGAGTAGACTAAAATATCATCTATGAACACTAGAACAAACTTATCCAAATACTTATTTAACACACTGTTCATCAGGCACATAAAGGTGGCAGGGGCATTTGTCAGACCAAAAGGTAGGACTACAAATTCGTAGTGTCCATACCGGGTTCGAAAAGCTGTTTTGCTAATGTCTTCTTCTTTGATTCTGAGCTGGTGATACCCAATCCTTAAGTCAATCTTTGAAAAGACTGAGGCCCCTCTCACTTGATCAAAAAGATCATCAATTCTAGGAAGTGGATATCTATTCTTAATGGTCAAATTGTTCAGTTGACGATAATCAATGCACATCCTAAAAGTTCCATCCTTCTTTTTAACAAATAAAACAGGTGCTCCCCACGGAGACACACTTGGTCTAATGTAACCTTTATCCAGTAATTCTTGCAGCTGCATCTTCAGCTCCATAAGTTCTGGCGGACTCATTCGATAGGGGGCTCGGGAAACTGGTGTAGCTCCTGGCACCAAATCTATGGAAAAATCAATTTCTCTTTTGGGAGGGAGATGAGGAATCTCATCTAGGAAAACTTCTTTAAATTCCCTTACCACCGGTAACTCATTCATCAGATTTTCTTCCGTCCTCTGTTCTACTTCTTCCACATGTACTGCATAGACTTGGTATCATTTTCGAGCTGTTCTTTTCAATTGTAAGGCTGATATTTGTCTTACTGAAATGGATTTTGGTTTCCCTTTTAGTGTAAAAGGTTTCCCTTCTTCATCCACACAATGCAGGGTTTTATCCCAGTAGTTCATCAGAGCTTTCCTCTTTTCCAGCCAATCCATTCCTATCAGCAGATCATAGGATCCTAATGGAAATATGTTCAAATTTACTTCTGTTGTAAAGCCATTTAATTGTATTGCTGTTTTGGGCAATTTATGTGTGACTTTTCTCTTAGTTCCAGTGGCCAGCTGTACCAACCATGACTGCTGAAATTTTTCAGGTTTAATTTTACATTTTTCTACAATTCCAGGACTAATATAACTCAAGGAAGCACCTGGATCAATCAAAACAGTAACAGGTAGGTCAAAAATCTTACCCTCCATTTCCACCATGGTTGCTTGATGTTCTGCTTGCCGATTTTCCAAGGCTGCACTGATAGTTGGTATATTTCTGGCGATGTCATTTACCGTTGTTGCCTCTCGCTCTCTGTTGATCATGTGTATATTTCGATGGGGGCAGTCCCTCATCATATGGGGTTCTCCACAGCCCCAACATTTCAAAGGTTCCTTCATTCTGACTGTCCCTTCCTTTTTATTGTTCCCTTCTACTAGTTTTGAAGCCACTTGGGACTGAGCAGTTTGGCTTTCTTTTGGTTTATTGAATTTTTTCCGCTGATGATCTCTACCAAAATTTCTTAGATATGCTGGTTTTGGTCTTTTCCCTTTGAACTCACCCTTGTTCAGCCAGCTCTTCCCTTGTTCAGCTTTACCTTTAAACTGCTGATAGCATAATCTTGCTTTTCTAACAGCTTCATCCATTGTCTTTGGGTTGTCAAACTCAATTTTCTCTTTGTACACCGTAGGTAAGCAATTCAAAAACCTTTGAACCTTTTCTTTTTCTTCCCTAATGTAAGGAACAAATCTCAGTAAATTGGTAAACTTAGTGACAAACTCATCAATAGTGAGTTGTCCTAGTCTAAGTTCATGGAATTCTTTTGCTTTATCATCATAATAACGTTCATTCAAATAACGACTTTTGAACTTAGTCTGAAAATCTTCCCAAGTAACTGCCTTTTCATCAATGGCATGCACCATCTTTGTCTCTTCCCACCACAGTGTAGCCTTTCCTTGTAGCTGATACACAGCTAATCTGGCCTTCACATTGATCTCATATTCATATACTTGGAAAAACTTGATCATGTTCAGAAACCAAGCTTCAGCATCCTCTTCCTTCTCCCCATCATAGGAGGGAGGTTTGATCTTTCTAAATTCTCCCTGCAATTCTCTTTTCTGCTTATGTTGATGTCTAGCTGCATCCTCATCCTCAGACTCATCCATCTTTCTTTTTCCAAAACCTTCGCCTTCTTGGCTGTTCCGGGAAGTTAGCTCTCTGATGAGCTTTTCCTGCTCCTTACTGGCTGATGACAACATGTCATTCTGGCTTCTTAGTTCAGCCAATTCTCGGTGCATCCTGTGCAACATGGCCATTACCGGGGCATTGGGATCTGGAGTAGCAAACTCATCACGCAGATCCACATAAATTCCTCCCTCTTCAGCCATTTTAGCACCACTGTACACACTCATACATTTGATTAGTAAGACAAAAAAAACAATCTCTACAATGTTTAATAATATTTAAAATTCAGTGAGCACATTAACAACAGCCCAATTTTTGCACTTGAGCTCCGATACCATTTGTAACACCTCCAGTTTAAGGAATTTTTTTTCTTTTTTTTTTTCTTTTTTTCTTTTTATACTTGGATTCCCTCGTTATTTACCTGGTTTTCTGAATACTAAGTTCAGAAATTGGGTATTTACTTCCATCTATTGTTATATTTTCCTCTACTTATGTAGTATCTCTTTTAAATTTAAAAACCTCTTGTCCACTATTCCTTGCTAATAACATTCAATGCTCCCCATGTGTACATTAAACTCATGTACATATGGAGGTCCCTCTGGAAATTTTGAATAATGAGCTCAGAAATTTAACTTTAGTTCCCTCTTGCTAAAGTTCCTCTAACACTCTAGCATCTCTCTCTTATTAAAAGTATTGAACATTCCCCCTGTATACTTTTCCACCAAGTATATATATATTTCCATATCTCTTTATATTATCATGGTATGTTCTTCTTTCTCTATACCTAATACAATCATAGACTCTATGGCCATACATATTTTTCAATAACATCACCTAACACCTATATATATTTAATACATATACTTTTGAATCCATTATATATATTCCACTTATATATCTTGGGATATATATATACAAGTATATCACCTATATATATAGAGGACATATATATATAAAATGCATTTATCAACCATATCTTTTGCCCCTCATATACCCCACATATATGTATGGGTACATTTATATAATACTTATATAAATCATGGATATCTACCTTTTAATAATACGACATTTTAATGCACACATAGATATAGAAATATAACCTATATATATATATCTATTTATGACACTCCCCCTTTGATAATAAAATCGAAATCGTATAACTATATCCGCCTTGATATTCCATTCGAATATATGACAGAACTCGTATCAAGCGTGTATTAGACATAATATAATCCCACCTTGTAATATTATGATTGTATAAAACACAATGGTCTGCTCTTATCGCTGAGTACGTCAATGAGTTTTAAGGCGGCGACCCCATTGATTTTCAACCACCGAGACTCGGCGGTTTGACGTGATACGTCACCACGGTTGATTATTGGGTATGGCAGTGGTCCAACTACCAATTACACTTTAAGATAGAACTTACTCGTTCGGCTATACGTAACCCTTAATTCTAAATCCGGCGGGTTTTATTTTTCCAACCCTGTTTCTAACTTGTCGCGGTAGGGTGCGCTAATTCAGCTTATACTTGTGCATATTTCCGCCTGACTAAATTCTACTGCAAATGGCAAGGCTTGGCTGCTCGTTTGAGTGGATTTTACCGGTGTTGGTTTAACGTGTGGGGTTTCATCTTGGTATGTATCTAAGGCCGCCGCTGTAGAGATTGGGCACCGCTGCCGCCCCACAGATCCATGCTCACCATTCGTTATGTGTAGCTTTGTCAGGCTTCTATTCGGCCCTAGACCGTGCGAAATGACTACCAGGTTCAATGGCCTAGTTTGAAACTTAACTCTTTCACATTTCCGGGTGCCACGCTGTCGACAAAGCTGAGTTGATGTCCAATCAACTTTGGGATTCTCTGCACGCCTGGGCCAGTCGGATTATGGTTTCTCACATCCTTCCAACTTACCTCGGCGGCATACACACACGTATCCCTCTGCTGGTTATTATCTATATGTATCCAGCTCCGGTTACAGTGGATCTCATTCTGGTTGGGGTGATTGTTTTTACTTCCCCTCGTTCACTGAGGGAACTGATATTTCCATGGAGGTTTGATACCGGAGTACCAAATCAGCTTGAAGGTGTGAGAGTTCCTGCGTGGCCTTCTTTCGTTCTTTACCTTCCATCATACATTTTAATATCTTCCGGTAATGTTGTGTTTAAGTCGTTTACGAATTGTGTTGTGCAGGGGATGTAGACGACGGGGTTTCCATCTGCGCTCAGTATGCATCAAGACGGATACAAACCCTCGACCGGGTTTTCCCCCTATCGTTAAGCCGAACCCATTGTTAACTTATCATCCATCGTTCTGACGCCTGATTTAAGTTTTCTTGGCGCTCCAATGAGACAACATTCCCCTTACTACCGTGCTACTGTGTATTTTGTATTGACTAATTGTATATTATTTTTTTTTCTATTTCTCCGTTTAAATCGGTCAAAGAAGAGCCTTATTATCAAGTTTCACACTAGTTAGACCATATGGTAGCAGAGATCTAAGCATTTCATTTATGTGTCCTTGTTTTTCCGAGATCTGGTTTTGATCTAGAACCCACGCTAACTGTTAAAACTTATTTTATGGCTAAGTGTATCTGGATGTTAGCGTAACTCAGTTGTGATTATGGTCCACAGCGCTCTGGCCGCTCACCTCTAACTTTGTCAACTTATTTCGTGGTAGCTGGCAATATGGACTCGCGATCATCGCCAGGGAAAGAGCCGAACTCATCAGATGGTAACTTCCTTTCCTTTACGCGATCACGTCTCTGTGTTTCTGTGTGTTTAATGCTAGTAATATTCTTTACTGAAACAAGAATGGCCGCAATGCCTTGGTGATTCTGTCATACTGTAATACCCTGCACCAGGGAGGTGAAGCGGTCATAGTCATCTTCGCGTCGATTCATAGTTGTAAAGGCTGATTTTGGTATTACCTACGCATTTATTTTTTTTCTTGTATTGTTACGATCTGCTTCCTACCATCGTTTTGCAGCTGATAATTAATATCCATATGATAGATGCTACGAATAGTGATAGTAGAGGTTCGCATGCCAGTTTGTAGATATAGGTTTAAAATATACCATCGTTTTTATAACCGATTCACTCCAGCTCATGATTAATCAAACCCTAAAATGTCGTGGACGTTGATAGTTGTGCCATTCGAGGGTTTTGGTGTTGAAACAAGGCCACGACATAATAAATCGAATAGTCATTATGGGTTAACATAGTTTGATCGTGCGCCAAGTCGCATCGGCCTATGGTACCTATATATATATTTTTCTCACCGAATATTATTTTATAATCGTTGATTACAATGAGTCATTAGTTTAACTCACGGCTATCACGTTTTATTTTTAATGCATATATATATGTATTGTTATTATTTTAATTTGTGGCTCTTATATTCTATTTTCTTTTGATGTATACATGTATGTGTTCGATAGTACTTGAATAGAGGTCTAAATTTTAATTTAAGTCTTTGGCCATGATACTTGTTTCAAGGATGAAAGGTAATTTAGAAATGAAATATATAAACATATAAATGTTATAGAAACCGTATAGACTAGAAATGTTCTTTCTCTAGCACCAATTTCGAATTTCATATTATAATGTTTTTACTTTCTTCCTTTTGGATTTGTACCATGTAACTTCAGTTCTGCTAGAATATTTTTCTAGTCTACACATGAGCATATAATATCACCTTTGTATCTACAGGGAACAAAAAAATATTTAATTATCTGTAGAGGCTAAGTAACTTCAGATTTAAACCGACCTTGGTTTAGAGTTTCTGGGGTTTCTACTCTATGGATTTCTGGCCTACAACTAAACAGAATCTGGAAGGTGAATGCCTTAGGATGGACTCTGTTAAATGTAGTACTAAAATCAATCATACAAATTCTCTTAAATTTTTATATGTAGCCAATTCATACCATAATACATCAGAATGAACAAAAATTACAGGAAAATACCACTATTTCAATTGACCAACCTCCCAACCTTAGAGTCCTCTTTGTCTCCCAGAACTCACCCCCGAGCTGAGATCACCTCCATCACAGATCAACCTCTGATCTGCTTAGGAGCAGCTTATTTAAGCTCATATTTCCCCAAAGCATGTTTCTAATTCTGCGTCTAGAATAGCAGGATGCTTTCTTTCCTGTTTAGCCTAGGCTTCCCATTTTGGGATTCTTTAAAGCTGTTTTATGCTTTTCCTCAGCTTTTCCAGCTTTTCTCACCTCTTCCCAACTACTTTCCTCTTCATTGGGGAAATTTAGATTCCTCCTCAGAATCTAAATTAATTTCTTTCAATGATTTTTGAAAGATTGTGGGGATTTGTTGCCTTATCCATCCTCATGGATTTGGCAAGTGATCTCTAATTCTCATCTTGGTCAAAATGCACAATCAATTTATTTATTTCTTCAAATTAAATATTCAAATACATTCACACCATACTTATCCTTTGGGGTCCACTCCCCTTAGGACTTAAAGTTCTCATGTCTAATTTTTTCAAATTCAACACAGAAATTGGGGGTGTTACACATTCCCCCTCTGAAAATAAACACCATCCTCGGTGTTGTTATTCAACTACTAGAGTTCATTTAAACAAAAATGGATATTTCTCCATCATTTCAGCTTCCCTTTCCCAGGTAGCTTCTTCAGCAGTAAAGTGCTTCCACTGCACTTTTACTCTGGCCACTGTTCTATTTCTCAATTCAATTTCTTCCCGCTCCAATATTTGAAGCGGTTCTGGCAGAAACTCCCCTTCTGGTTCCACCTGTACAACATTCCAATCAACTATGTGAGAAGCATCATGCACATATATTTTTAGTAATGAAATATGAAACACATCATGCACTTTAACGTGGGGTGGTAAGGCCAGCTTGTAAGCCACTGGTCCCACCCCTTCTAAAATTTCAAAAGGCCCACAATATCTAGGAGCAAGTTTTGCACAACTTCCTGCATAAAGTGTGCTCTTTTTGGGTTTGATGCGCAAATACACATGATCCCCTTCTTTGAATTCTCGGTGCACTCTTTTCTTATCAGCATAGCTTTTCTGGTGATCTTGTGCTGTCTTGATATTTCTTTGTATCTATTTAACAATTCTCTCCATCTCTTGTAAGGCATCAGGTCCAAACATTAATTTATCTTCTGGTTGGCTCCAGCTCAAAGGAGTACGACACTTCCTTCCATATAGTGCCTCAAACGGACTCATTTTAATAGAAGATTGGTAGCTGTTATTATAAGCAAATTCAGCTAAATGCAGATACTCCTCCCACTTTGATGGTCTATCCATCACATACATTCTCAACATATCCTCAAAAATTTGATTCGTCCTTTCTGTCTGCCCATCAGTTTGAGGGTGATAGGCAGTACTAAAATTCAGCTTAGTACCCATCCCTCCAAACAATCCTTTCCAAAATGCTGCTGTAAACTTAGCATCTCAATCTGAAACAATTACTTTGGGAACTCCATGAAGCCTTACTATCTCCTTCAGGAAAACATTTGCTACTTGAGCTGTTCCGAAAGTAGATTTTACTGGTATAAAGTGGGCAGCTTTGGTTAAAGTGTCTACTACCACCATTACAGAGTCATGTTGATATTTGGTTTTAGGTAGTCCTGTTATAAAATCCATGGAAACTGTGTCCCATTTCCATTCTACAATTGGCAAAGGGTTTAGAAGACCTGCTGGATGTTGATGTTCAACCTTGACCAGTTGACATTCCATACACCTACTTAGATACTCTGCCACATCTCTCTTCATTCCTGGCCAGAATAGCTTCTTTTTCAAGGATGTCAACATCTTCTGGTATCCTGGATGTCCTGCATAGGGCTGTTTGTGATATTCATCCAAAATTTCCCTTTTTAATGACTCTACATTAGGAATATACAACCTGTTTTTGTAATATAGTAGCCCTTTTTTATTTTGAGTAAAGTCAGTTTTATCCCTTTTTTGTAGTTTCCCCAAGAGTGTTTCATAATTTGGGTCTTGGCTGGATGCTTTTCTCACCAACTCTTCTATCTCAATCTGGCCACTACTCCCAATACTGTTTAAATTTTGACAAGCATTTCTACTTAAGGCATCAGCAACTTTATTTTCTTTTCCCTTGATATGCTTTATATCCATATCAAATTCACTTAGAAAGGACAGCCATCTGGCTTGTCTTGCATTCAGGTCAGTTTGGGAGAAAAAATATTTGAGGCTAATATGATCAGTCATCAATGTGAACTTCTTCCCCAGCAGATAGTGCCTCCACATTTTTAAAGCATGGATAACAGCTGCAAATTATAAATCATATGCACTGTAATTCTGTTCATGAGTTTTCAATTTCCTAGACTCATAAGCAATAACTGAATTTTCCTGCAATAGGACTCCTCCTAGCCCCTCTCTGCAAGCATCTGTACATACCACAAACTCTTTATCAGGATCAGCAATTTTTAATATAGGGGCTGAAATAAGTTTTTGTTTTAATTGTTCGAAACTGTTTTGACATTTCTCAGTCCACACGAACTTGACACCCTTTCTTTGCAATGAAGTGATGGGATGTGCTATGGCAGAAAATCTCTCCACAAATCTACGATAGTAGCTTGCCATCCCCATGAATGACCTTACTGCTGAAACATCAGTTGGGACTGGCCATTCCTTAATTGCTTTTATCTTTTCAGGGTCAACTGCAAGCCCTTTTTCAGAAATAATATGACCCAAATATTGAATTTTATCTTTATAAAATTCACATTTACTGAACTTGGCATATAGTTGATTTTCTTTCAGAGTTTGCAACACTATCCGCAGATGTTCCTTGTGTTCCTCTTTGTTTTTGGAGTAAACTAAAATATCATCTATGAACACCAAAACAAATTTATCCAAATATTTATTCAACACACTATTCATCAGGCACATAAAGGTGGCAGGGGCATTTGTCAGACCAAAAGGTAGGACTACAAATTCGTAGTGTCCATACCGGGTTCGGAAAGTTGTTTTGCTAATGTCTTCTTCTTTGATTCTGAGCTGGTGATACCCAGTCCTTAAGTCAATCTTTGAAAAGACTGAGGCCCCTCTCACTTGATCAAAAAGATCATCAATTCTAGGAAGTGGATATCTATTCTTAATGGTCAACTTGGTCAGTTGACGATAATCAATGCACATCCTAAAAGTTCCATCCTTCTTTTTAACAAATAAAACAGGTGCTCCCCACGGAGACACACTTGGTCTAATGTAACCTTTATCCAGTAATTCTTGCAGCTACATCTTCAGCTCCATAAGTTCTGGCGGACTCATTCGATAGGGGGTTCGGGAAACAGGTGTGGCTCCCGGCACCAGATCTATGGAAAAATCAATTTCTCTTTTGGGGGGGAGATGAGGAATCTCCTCTGGAAAAACTTCTTTAAATTCCCTTACCACCGGTAACTCATTCAGCAGATTTTCTTCAGTCCTCTGTTCTACTTCTTCCACATGTACTGCATAAACTTGGTATCCTTTTCTAGCTGTTCTTTTTAATTGTAAGGCTGATATTTGTCTTATTGAAATGGATTTTGGTTTCCCTTTTAGTGTAAAAGGTTTCCCTTCTTCATCCACAAAATGCAGGGTTTTATCCCAGCAGTTCATCAGAGCTTTATTCTTTTCCATCCAATCCATTCCTATCAGGAGATCATAGGATCCTAATGGCAATATGTTCAAATTTACTTTTGTTGTAAAGCCATTTAATTGTATTACTGTTTTGGGCAATTTATGTGTGACTTTTCTCTTAGTTCCAGTGGCCAGCTGTACCAACCATGACTGCTGAAATTTTTCAGGTTTAATTTTACATTTTTCTACAATTCCAGGACTAATGTAACTCAAAGAAGCACCTGGATCAATCAAAACAGTAATAGGTAGGTTAGAAATCTTACCCTCCATTTCCACCATGGTTGCTTGATGTTCTTCTTGCCGATTTTCCAAGGCTGCACTGATAGTTGGTATATTTCTGGCTATGTCATTTACTGTTGTTGCCTCTCGCTCTCTGTTGATCATGTGTATATTTCGATGGGGGCAGTCTCTCATCATATGGGGTTCTCCACAGCCCCAACATTTCAAAGGTTCCTTCATTCTGACTGTCCCTTCTTTTTTATTGTTCCCTTCTACTGGTTTTGAAGCCATTTGGGACTGAGCAGTTTGACTTTCTTTTGGTTTATTGAATTTTTTCCGCTGATGATCTCTACCAAAATTTCTTAGATATGCTGGTTTTGCTCTTTTACCTTTGAACTCACCCTTGTTCAACCAGCTCTTCCCTTGTTCAGCTTTACCTTTAAACTACTGATAGCATAATCTTGCTTTTCTAACAGCTTCATCCATTGTCTTTGGGTTGTCAAACTCAATTTTCTCTTTGTACACAGTAGGTAAGCAATTCAAAAACCTTTGAACATTTGCTTTTTCTTCCCTAATGTAGGGAACATATCTCAGTAAATTGGTAAACTTAGTGACAAACTCATCAATAGTGAGCTGTCCGAGTCTAAGTTCATGGAATTCTTTTGCTTTATCATCATAATAACGTTCATTTAAATAATGACTTTTGAACTTAGTCTGGAAATCTTCCCAAGTAACTGTCTTTTCATCAATGGCATGCACCATTTTTGTCTCTTCCCACCACAATGTAGCCTTTCCTTGTAGCTGATACACAGCTAATCTGGCCTTCAGATTGCTCTCATATTCATATACTTGGAAATACTTGATCATGTTCAGCAACCAAGCTTCAGCATCCTCTTCCTTCTCCCCATCATAGGAGGGAGGTTTGATCTTTCTAAATTCTCCCTGCAATTCTCTTTTCTTCTTATGTTGATGTCTAGCTGCATCCTCATCCTCAGACTCATCCATCTTTCTTTTTCCAGAACCTTCGCCTTCCTGGCTGTTCCGGGAAGTTAGCTCTCTGATGAGCTTTTCCTGCTCCTTACTGGCTGATGACAACATGTCATTCTGGCTTCTTATTTTAGCCAATTCTCATTGCATCCTGTGCAACATGGCCATTACTGGGGCATTGGGATCTGGAGTAGCAAACTCATCACACAGATCCACATAAATTCCTCCCTCTTCAGCCATTTTAGCACCACTGTACACACTCATACATTTGATTAGTAAGACAAAAAAACAATATGTACAATGTTTAATAATATTTAAAATTCAGTGAGCACATTAACAACAGCCCAATTTTTGCACTTGAGCTCCTATACCATTTGTAACACCTCCAGTTTAAGGAATTTTTTTTTTTTTTTTTTTTTTGGTCTGAATACTAAGTTCAGAAATTGGTTATTTACTTTCATCTATTGTTATATTTCCCTCTACTTCTTTAGTATCTCTTTTAAATTTAAAAACCTCTTCTCCACTATTCCTTCCCAATAACATTCAATGCTCCCCATGTGTACATTAAACCCATGTACATATGGAGGTACATCTGGAATTTTTGAATAATGAGTTCAGAAATTTAACTTTAGTTCCCTCTTGCTAAAATTTCCTCTACTCATATAGCATCTCTCCCTTCCTAAAAGCATTGATCATTCCCCCTGTATACCTTTCAACCAAGTATATAAACTTCCATACCCCTTTATATTATCATGGGATGTTTTTTTTTCTAGACATAATATAAACATAGACTCTATGGACATACATACTTTTCAATAACATCACCTAACACATATATATATTTAATACATATACTTTTGAATCCATTATATATATTCCACTTATATACCTTGGGATATATATATATATATATATGTATATCACCTATATATATAGATGACATATATATATAAAATGCATTCATCAACCATATCTTTTGAGCCCCTCATATACCCCACATATATATATGTAACACACCTCTTGTTAAGATCATTTGATCCACATATATGTATAGGTACATTGATATAACACTTATATAAATCATGGATATCTACCCTTTAATAATACGGAATTTAATGCGCACATATATATAGATATATAACCTATATATATATATCTATTTATGACACCCCCTCCTTTGATAATAAAATTGAATTCGTATAACTATATCCGCCTTGATATTCCATTCGACTATATGATAGAACCCGTATCGAGTATGTATTAAACATAATATAACCCCACATTGAAATATCATGATTGTATATAATACAATGGTCCGCTCTTATCGCTGAGTACGTCAATGAGTTTTAAGGCGGCGAACCCATTGATTTTCATACACAGAGACTCGGCGGTTTGACGTGCCACGTCACCACGGTTGATTATTGGGTATGGCAGTGGTCCGAATACCAATTACACGGCGTAGAACTTATTCGTTCCGGCTATACCTAACCCTAATTCTAAAATCCGGGGCGTGGTTTTATTTTTCCACCTTGTTTCTAACTCGTCGCGGTAGGGTGCGCTAATTTCTCAGTTTATACTTGTATGCATATTTCAGCCTGAATTAAATTTACCAGCTATGCATTTTGCTGTTCCTTTGCGTCAAGTGTACTGGTGTTGGTTTAACGTGTGGGGTTTCATCTTTTGGTATGCGAAACGGTGTCGCCGCCGGTACATTGGGTAAGCCGCCGCCCTTACGGATCCATGCTACGGCCATTATGTTACGTGTAGAATTTTATTTTTGTGTTTCTGTTCGGCTCAGTAGTGTGCGTGAGCTACAGAGGATTCGGTACCTAGTTTGAAACTCTTTCACATTCTGCAGTGCACGCTGTCGACAAAGATGCGTTGTTGTCCAATCGGCAGAAGTTCTGCGCACAGGGCGCAAAGATTAGGAGTTTCTCATACCCTTCCAACACCGGCATGCACACGCATATCCTCTGCGGTTATTATCTATATATATCGAGCTCGTTACGATTAGTTCTCATTACGGATTTCGGGTGATTGTTTTTACTTCCACTTGTTCATAAAAGTAAACCGATATTTCCATAGAGTTTGATACGGCCTTCCAGATCGGCTTGAAGGTATGAGAGTTCATGCGTAGCCTTCTATCGTTCTTTACCTTCTGCCATTCGTTTTAATGTCTTCAGGTAATGTTGTGTCTAAATCGTTTACGAATTGTGTTGTGCAGGGGATGTAGACGACGGGGTTCTGGCTGCGCTCAGTATGCATCAAGACGGATACAAACCCTCAACCAGGTTTTCCTCCTATCATTAAGCCGAATCCGTTGTTAACTTATCATCCATCGTCCGGACGCCTGATTTCAGTTTTCTTGGTGCTCCAATGTGACAGCCTTCCCCTTACTACCATGCTACTGTGTATTTTGTATTGACTAATTGTATTTTTTCTATTTCTCCGTTTAAATCGGTCGAAGAAGAGCCTTATTTTCAGGTTTCACACTAGTTAGACCATATGGTAGCAGAGATTTAAGCATTTCGTTTATGTGTCTGTGTTTTCCGAGATCTGGTTTTGATCTAGAACCCACGCTAACTGTCAAAACTTATTTTGTGGCTACGTGTATCTGGTTGTTAATGTATCTCGGTTGTGATTATGGTCCACAGCGCTCTAGTCGCTCACCTCTAACTTTGTCAACTTGTTTCGCGGTAGCTGGCAATATGGACTCGCGATCATCGCCAGGGGAAGAGCCGAACTCATCAATTGGTAACTTCCTTCCCTTAACGCGATTACGTCTCTGTGTTTCTGTGTGTTTAATGCTAGTAATATTCTTCACTGAAACAAGAATGGCCGCAATGCCTTGGTGACTCTGTCATACTGTAATACCCTGCACCAGGGAGGTGAAGCGGTCATAATCATCTCCGCGTCGATTCATAGTTTTAAAGGCTGATTTTGGTATTACCTACGCATTTATTCTTAGCTGTATTGTTACGATCTGCTGCCTATCATCGTTTTACCCATGAGTATTCAGCTGATAATTAATATCCATATGAAAAATGCTACGAATATTGATAATAGAAATTCGCATGCCAGTTTATAACTATAGGTTTAAAATATACCATCGTTTTTATAATCGGTTCACTCCATCTCATGATTAATCCAACCCTAAAATGTCGTGGACGTTGATAGTTGTACAATTCGAGGGTTTTTGTGTTGAAACAAGGCCACGGCATAATAAATCGAATAGTCATTATGGGTTAACATAGTTTGATCGTGCGCCAAGTCGCATCGACCTATGGTACATATATATATATTTCTCTCACCGAATATTATTTTATAATCGTTGATTACAATGAGTCATTAGTTTAACTCACGGCTCTCACGTTTTATTTTTAATGCATATATATATGTATTGTTATTATTTTAATTCATGGCTCTTATATTCTATTTTCTTTGATGTATACATGTATGTATTCGATAGTACTTGAATAGAGGTCTTAATTTTAATTTAAGTCCTTGGCCATGATACTTGTTTCAAGGATGAAAGGTAAATTTAGAAATGAAATATATAAACATATAAATGTTATAAAAACCCTATAGACTAGAAATATTCTTTCTCTAGCACCAACTTCGAATTTCATATTATAATGTTTTTTTTTACTTTCTTCCTTTTGGATTTGTACCATGTAACTTCAGTTTTGCTACAATATTTTTCTAGCATACACATGAGCATATAATATCACCTTTGTATCTACAGGGAACAAAACAATATTTAATTATCTGTAGAGGCTAAGTAACTTCAGATTGAAACCGACCTTGGTTTAGAGTTTCTGGGGTTTCTACTCTATGGATTTCTGGTCTACAACTAAACAGAATTTGGAAGGTGAATGCCTTAGGATGGACTCTATTAAATGTAGTACTAAAATCAATCATACAAATTCTCTTAAATTTTTACATGTAGCCAATTCATACCATAATACATCAGAATGAACAAAAATTACAGGAACATACCACTATTGCAATTGACCAACCTCCCAACCTTAGAGTCCTCTTTGTCTCCCAGGAACTCACCCCAGGTTGAGATCACCTCCATCAAAGATCAACCTCGATACGATTAGGACGACTTATTTAAGCTCATATTTCCCCAAAGCATGTTTCTAATTCTGCGTCCATAATAGCAGGATGCTTTCTTTCCTGTTTAGACTAGGCTTCCCATTTTGGGACTCTTTAAAGCTGTTTTATGCTTTTCCTCAGCTTTTCCAGCTTTTATTACCTCTTCCAAACTACTTTCCTCTTCATTGGAGAAATTTAGATTCCTCCTCAAAATCTAAATTAAATTCTTTCAAGGATTTTTGAAATATTGTGGGGATTTGTTGCCTTATCCACCTCATGGATTTGGCAAGTGATCTCTAATTCTCATCTTGGTCAAAATGAACCATCATTTTATTTATTTCCTCAAATTAATTATTCAAATACATTCACACCATACTTATCCTTTGGGGTCCACTCCCCTTAGGATCAAAGTTCAAATGTCTAGTTTTCGAAATTCAAACACATAAACTAGGGGTGTTACATATTCCCCCTCTGAAAGAAAACACCATCCTCGGTGTTGTTATTTAACTACTAGAGTTCATTTTTCAAACAAAAATGGATATCTTTCCATCATTTCAGCTTCTCTTTCCCAGGTAGCTTCTTCAGCAGTAAAGTGCTTCCACTGCACTTTTACTCTGGCCACTGTTCTGTTCCTCAATTCAATTTCTTCCCGCTCCAATATTTGAAGCGGTTCTGGTAGAAACTCCCCTTCTGGTTCCACCTATACAACATTCCAATCAACTATGTGAGAATGATCATGCACATATCTTTTTAGTAATGAAATATGAAACACATCATGCACTTTAACATGGGGTGGTAGGGCCAACTTATATGCCACTGGTCCCACTCTTTCTAAAATTTCAAAAGGCCCACAATATCTAGGAGCCAGTTTTGCACAACTTCCCGCATATAGTGTGCTCTTTTTGGGTTTGATGCGCAAATATACATGATCCCCTACTTTGAATTCTCGGTGCACTCTTTTCTTATCAGCATAGCTTTTCTGGCGATCTTGTGCTGTCTTGATATTTCCTTGTATTTGTTTAACAATTCTTTCCATCTCTTGTAGTGCATCGGTCCCAACATTAATTTATCTTAAGTTGTCCCGGCTCAAAAGAGTACGACACTTCTTCATAGTGCATCAGAAACAGACTCATTTTTAATAGAAGATTGGTAAGCTGTTATTATAGGCAAATTGACTAAGTACGGTCTCCTCCCCACTTTGATGGTCTATCCATCACATACATTCTCAACATATCCTCCAAAAATTTGTGAGGTCCTTTAATGCTGCCCATCTCAGAGGATGTCAGTGATAGAGCGTGCTAAAATAAAGCTTAGTACCCATCCCTCCAAGCAAATCCTTTCCAAAATGTATTTGTAAACTTAGCAGCTCCCGATACGAAACAATTCACTAGAGACTCAAAATGCCACTATCTCCTTCAGAAAAACATTTGCTACTTGAGCTGTTCCGAAAGTAGATTTCACTGGTATAAAGTGGGCAGCTTTGGTTAAAGTGTCTACTACCACCATTACAGAGTCATGTTGATATTTGGTTTTAGGTAGTCCTGTTATAAAATCCATGGAAACTGTGTCCCATTTCCATTCTGCAATTGGCAAACGGTTTAGAAGACCTGCTGGATGTTGATGCTCAACCTTGACCAGTTGACATTCCATACACCTACTTAGATGCTCTGCCACATCTCTCTTCATTCCTGGCCAGAACAGCTTCTTTTTCAAGGCTGTCAACATCTTTTGGTATCCTGGATGTCCTGCATAGGGCTGTTTGTGATATTCATCCAAAATTTCCCTTTTTAATGACTCTAAATTAGGAATATACAACCTGTTTTTGTAATATAGTAGCCCTTTTTTATTTTGAGTAAAGTCAGTTTTATCCCTTTTTTGTAGTTTCACCAAGAGTGTTTCATAATTTGGGTATTGGCTGGCTGCTTTTCTCACCAACTCTTCTATCTCAATCTGGCCACTACTCCCAATACTGTTTAAACTTTGACAAGCATTTCTACTTAAGGCATCAGCAAATTTATTTTCTTTTCCCTTGATATGCTTTATATCCATATCAAATTCACTTAAAAAGGACAACCATCTAGCTTGTCTTACACTCAGGTCAGTTTGGGAAAAAAAATATTTGAGGCTAATATGATCAGTCATCAATGTGAATTTTTTCCCAAGAAGATAGTGCCGCCACATTTTCAAAGCATGGATAACAGCTGCAAATTCTAAATCATATGCACTATAATTCTGTTCATGTATTTTCAGTTTCCTAGATTCATATGCAATAACTGAATTTTCCTGCAACAGGACTCCTCCCAGCCCTTCTCTGCAAGCATCTATACATACAACAAACTCTTTATCAGGATCAGCAATTTTTAATATAGGGGCTGAAATAAGTTTTTGTTTTAACTGCTCGAAACTATGTTGACATTTTTCAGTCCACACAAACTTGACACCCTTTCTTTGCAATGAAGTGATGGGATGTGCTATGGCAGAAAATTTTTCCACAAATCTACGATAGTAGCCTGCCATCCCCATGAATGACCTTACTGCTGAAACATCAGTTGGGACTAGCCATTCCTTAATTGCTTTTATCTTTTCAGGGTCAACTGCAAGCCCTTTTTCAGAAATAATATGACCCAAATATTGAATCTTATCCTTGTAAAATTCACATTTACTGAACTTGGCATATAGCTGATTTTCTTTCAGAGTTTGCAACACTATCCACAGATGTTCCTTGTGTTCCTCTTTGTTTTTGGAGTAGACTAAAATATCATCTATGAACACTAGAACAAACTTATCCAAATACTTATTTAACACACTGTTCATCAGGCACATAAAGGTGGCAGGGGCATTTGTCAGACCAAAAGGTAGGACTACAAATTCGTAGTGTCTATACCGGGTTCGGAAAGCTGTTTTGCTAATGTCTTCTTCTTTGATTCTGAGCTGGTGATACCCAGTCCTTAAGTCAATCTTTGAAAAGACTAAGGCCCCTCTCACTTGATCAAAAAGATCATCAATTCTAGGAAGTGGATATCTATTCTTAATGGTCAACTTGTTCAGTTGACGATAATCAATGCACATCCTAAAAGTTCCATCCTTCTTTTTAACAAATAAAACAAGTGCTCCCCACGGAGTCACACTTGGTCTAATGTAACCTTTATCCAATAATTCTTGCAGCTGCATCTTCAGCTCCATAAGTTCTGGCGGACTCATTCGATAGGGGGCTCGGGAAACTGGTGTAGCTCCTGGCACCAAATCTATGGAAAAATCAATTTCTCTTTTGGGAGGGAGATGAGGAATCTCATCTGGGAAAACTTCTTTAAATTCCCTTACCACCAGTAACTCATTCAGCAGATTTTCTTCCGTCCTCTGTTCTACTTCTTCCACATGTACTGCATAGACTTGGTATCCTTTTCGAGCTGTTCTTTTCAATTGTAAGGCTGATATTTGTCTTACTGAAATGGATTTTGGTTTCCCTTTTAGTGTAAAAGGTTTCCCTTCTTCATCCACACAATGCAGGGTTTTATCCCAGCAGTTCATCACATCTTTCTTCTTTTCCAGCCAATCCATTCCTATCAGCAGATCATAGGATCCTAATGGCAATATGTTCAAATTTAATTTTGTTGTAAAGCCATTTAATTGTATTGCTCTTTTGGGAAATTTATGTGTGACTTTTCTCTTAGTTCCAGTGGCCAGCTGTACCAACCATGACTACTGAAATTTTTCAGGTTTAATTTTACATTTTTCTACAATTCTAGGACTAATGTAACTCAAAGAAGCACCTGGATCAATCACAACAGTAATAGGTAGGTCAGAAATCTTACCCTCCATTTCCACCATGGTTTCTTGATGTTCTCATTAAGCCGATTTTCCAAGGCCGACCGAGCAGGTATTTTCAGTTGTAGCCATTTTATCATAGAAGTTTCCTCGCCTCTTTGATGGAGTATATTTCGACAAGTAGTCCTCATCATATGGGTTCTCCACAACCCAACATTTCAAATGTTCCTTCATCTCCGATCATTCCTTTTATTGTTCCCTTCATCGGCTTGAAGCCACTGTCCAGTATTATTTTTGGTTTATTGAATTTTTTCAACATGACTTTACCAAAATTCCTTAGATATGCTGGTTTTTGTCTTTTCCCCTTGAACTCACCCTTGTTCAACTAGCTCTTCCCTTGTTCAGCCTTTCCTTTAAACTGCTGATAGCATAATATTGCTTTTCTAACCGCTTCATCCATTGTCTTCGGGTTGTCAAACTCAATTTTCTCTTTGTACACAGTAGGCAAACAATTCAAAAACCTTTGGACCTTTGACTTTTATTCCCTAATGTGAGGGACATATCTCAATAAATTGGTAAACTTAGTGACAAACTCATCAATAGTGAGAGTTACCAAATTTGTGTCATGGAATTCTTTGTTTATCATCATAATAACGTTCATTTAAAGAACGACTTCAAGACCTTTAGTCCGAAATATCTGGGTGAATCGGTTTTCATCAATGGCATGTACCATTTTTGTTCTTCCTACCACAAGTAGCCTTTCCTTGTAGGCCGATACATACAACTAATTCAAGCCTTCGGGATACTCATATTCATATACTTGGAAATACTTGATCATGTTCAGCAACCAAGCTTCAGCATCCTCTTCCTTCTCCCCATCATAGGAGGGAGGTTTGATCTTCCTAAATTCTCCCTGCAATTCTCTTTTCTGCTTATGTTGATTTCTAGCTGCATCCTCATCCTCAGACTCATCCATCTTTCTTTTTCCAGAACCTTCGCCTTCCTGGCTGTTCCGGGAAGTTAGCTCTCTGATGAGCTTTTCCTGCTCCTTACTGGCTGATGACAACATGTCATTCTGGCTTCTTAGTTCAGCCAATTCTCGTTGCATCCTGTGCAACATGGCCATTACTGGGGCATTGGGATCTGGAGTAGCAAACTCATCTCGCAGATCCACATAAATTCCTCCCTCTTCAACCATTTTAGCACCACTGTACACACTCATACATTTGATTAGTAAGACAAAAAAACAATCTCTACAATGTTTAATAATATTTAAAATTCAGTGAGCACATTAACAACAG
Organism: Pinus albicaulis; assembly: GCA_034641835.2. Lineage (NCBI taxonomy): Eukaryota > Viridiplantae > Streptophyta > Pinopsida > Pinales > Pinaceae > Pinus > Pinus albicaulis. The sequence goes on from JAXQQM020092417.1 coordinate 98,225, forward strand.
CCCAATTTTTTCACTTGAGCTCCGATACCATTTGTAACACCTCCAGTTTAAGGAAATTTTTTTTTTTTTTTTGTTGTTGTCTGAATACTAAGTTCAGAAATTGGTTATTTACTTTCATCTATTGTTATATTTCCCTCTACTTCTTTAGTATCTCTTTTAAATTTAAAAACCTCTTGTCCACTATTCCTTCCTAATAACATTCAATGCTCCCCATGTGTACATTAAACCCATGTACATATGGAGGTACATCTGGAATTTTTGAATAATGAGCTCAGAAATTTAACTTTAGTTCCCTCTTGCTAAAGTTCCTCTAACCCTCTAGCATCTCTCTCTTATTAAAAGTATTGAACATTCCCCCTGTATACTTTTCCACCAAGTATATATATATTTCCATATCTCTTTATATTATCATGGGATGTTCTTCTTTTTCTACACCTAATACAATCATAGACTCTATCGCCATACATACTTTTCAATAACATCACCTAACACATATATATATTTAATACATATACTTTTGAATCCATTATATATATTCCACTTATATATCTTGGGATCTATATATATATATATATATATATATGTATATCACCTATATATATAGATGATATATATATATATATATATAATGCATTTATCAACCATATCTTTTGAGCCCCTCATATACCCCACATATATATATGTAACACACCTCTTGTTAAGATCATTTGATCCACATATATGTATAGGTACATTTATATAACACTTATATAAATCATGGATATCTACCCTTTAATAATATGGAATTGTATGCACACATATATATAGATATATAACTTATATATATATATCTATTTATGACACCCCCCGCTTTTAATAATAAAATTGAATTCGTATAACTATATCCGCCTTGATATTCCATTCGACTATATGATAGAACCCGTCTCGAGTATGTATTAAACATAATATAACCCCACATTGAAATATCATGATTGTATATAATACAATGGTCCGCTCTTATCGCTGAGTACGTCAATGAGTTTTTAAGGCGGCGAACCCATTGATTTTCATACACAGAGATTCGGCGGTTTGACATGCCACGTCACCACGGTTGATTATTGGGTATGGCAGTGGTTCGACTACCAATTACATGGCGTAGAACTTACTCGTTCCGACTACGCCTAACCCTAATTCTACAATCCGGGGGCGTGGTTTTATTTTTCCACCCTGTTTGTAACTCGTCGCGGCAGGGTGCGCTAATTTCTCAGTTTATACTTGTATGCATATTTCCGCCTGAATTAAATTTACCAGCTATGCGTTTTGCTGTTCCTTTGCGTCAAGTGTACTGGTGTTGGTTTAACGTGTGGGGTTTCATCTTTTGGTATGCAGGGACGGCGTCGCGCGCAGTACATTGGAGTACCCGGCGCCGCCCTTACAGATCCATGCTCAGCCATTATGTTACGTGTAGATTTTTATTTTGTGTTTCTATTCGGCCCGGTACTGTGCGAGCCGACTACCGGAGGTTCATTACCTAGTTTGAAACTCTTTCACATTACCGGGACCACGCTGTCGACAAAGCTGCGTTGTTGTCCAATCGACCTTGGGATTCTCTGCACGCCTGGGGCAGTGGGATTAGGGTTTCTCATACCCTTCCAACTTACCTCGGCAGCATACACGCACTTATCCCTCTACTAGTTATTATCTATATATATCCAGCTCCGGTTACAGTTGGGTCTCATTCTGGTTGGGGTGATTGTTTTTACTTCCACTCGTTCACCGAGGGAACTGATATTTCCATGGAGGTTTGATACCGGAGTACCAGATCAGCTTGAAGGTATGAGAGTTCATGCGTAGCCTTCTATCGTTCTTTACCTTCTGCCATTCGTTTTAATATCTTCAGGAAATGTTGTGTCTAAATCTTTTACGAATTGTGTTGTGCAGGGGATGCAGACGACGAGTTTTCTGGTTGCGCTCAGTATGCATCCAGACAGATACAAACCCTCAACCGGGTTTTCCTCCTATCGTCAAGCTGAACCCGTTGTTAACTTATCATCCATCATCCGGATGCCTGATTTCAGTTTTCTTGCACTCCAATGTGACAGCCTTCCCCTTACTGCTGTGCTACTGTGTATTTTGTATTGACTAATTGTATTTTTTTTTCTATTTCTCTATTTAAATCGGTTGAAGAAGAGCCTTGTTTTCAGGTTTCACACTAGTTAGACCATATGGTAGCAGAGATTTAAGCATTTCGTTTATGTGTCTGTGTTTTTCGAGATCTGGTTTGATCTAGAACCCACGCTAACTGTCAAAACTTCTTTTGTGGCTACGTGTATCTGGTTGTTAACGTAGCTCGGTTGTGATTATGGTCCACAGCGCTCTGGCCGCTCACCTCTAACTTTGTCAACTTGTTTCGCGGTAGCTGGCAATATGGACTCGCGATCATCGCCAGGGGAAGAGCCGAACTCATCAGTTGGTAACCTCCTTCCCTTAACGCGATCACGTCTCTGTGTTTCTGTGTGTTTAATGCTAGTAATATTTTTCACTAAAACAAGAATGGCCGCAACGCCTTGGTGACTCTTTCATACTGTAATACCCTGCACCAGGGAGGTGAAGCGGTCATAGTCATCTCCGCGTCGATTCATAGTTTTAAAGGCTGATTTTGGTATTACCTACGCATTTATTCTTAGTTGTATTGTTACGATCTGCTGCCTATCATCGTTTAACACATGAGTATTCAGCTGATAATTAATATCCATATGATAGATGCTACGAATATTGATAATAGAAGTTCGCATGCCAGTTTATAACTATAGGTTTAAAATATACCATCGTTTTTATAATCGGTTCACTCCATCTCATGATTAATCAAACCCTAAAATGTAGTGGACGTTGATAGTTGTAAAATTCGAGGATTTTTGTGTTGGAACAAGGCCACGGCATAATAAATCGAATAGTCATTATGGGTTAACATAGTTTGATCGTGCGCCAAGTCGCATCGGCCTATGGTACCTATATATATATATTTTTCTCACCGAATATTATTTTATAATCGTTGATTACAATGAGTCATTAGTTTAACTCACGGCTATCACGTTTTATTTTTAATGCATATATATATGTATTGTTATTATTTTAATTCGTGGCTCTTATATTCTATTTTCTTTTGATGTATACATGTATGTGTTCGATAGTACTTGAATAGAGGTCTAAATTTTAATTTAAGTCTTCGGCCATGATACTTGTTTCAAGGATGAAAGGTAATTTAGAAATGAAATATATAATCATATAAATGTTATAGAAACCCTATAGACTAGAAATGTTCTTTCTCTAGCACCAATTTCGAATTTCATATTATAATGTTTTTACTTTCTTCCTTTTGGATTTGTACCATGTAACTTCAGTTCTGCTACAATATTTTTCTAGCCTACACATGAGCATATAATATCACCTTTGTATCTACAGGGAACAAAACAATATTTAATTATCTGTAGAGGCTAAGTAACTTCAGATTTAAACCGACCTTGGTTTAGAGTTTCTGGAGTTTCTACTCTATGGATTTCTGGTCTACAACTAAACAGAGTCTGGAAGGTGACTGCCTTAGGATGGACTCTGTTAAATGTAGTACTAAAATCAATCATATAAATTCTCTTAAATTTTGATATGTAGCCAATTCATACCATAATACATCAGAATGAACAAAAATTACAGGAACATACCACTATTGCAATTGACCAACCTCCCAACCTTAGAGTCCTCTTTATCTCCCAGAACTCACCCCCGAGCTGAGATCACCTCCCTCCCCAGATAAACCTCTAATCTACTTAGGAGCAGCTTATTTAAGCTCATATTTCCCCAAAGCATGTTTCTAATTCTGCGTCCAGAATAGCAGGATGCTTTCTTTCCTGTTTAGCCTAGGCTTCCCATTTTGGGACTCTTTAAAGCTGTTTTATGCTTTTCCTTAGCTTTTCCAGCTTTTCTTACCTCTTCCCAACTACTTTCCTCATCATTGGGGAAATTTAGATTCCTCCTCAAAATCTAAATTAATTTCTTTCAAGGATTTTTGAAAGATTGTGGGGATTTGTTGCCTTATCCATCCTCATGGATTTGGCAAGTGATCTCTAATTCTCATCTTGGTCAAAATGCACAATCAATTTATTTGTTTCTTCAAATTAAATATTCAAATACATTCACACCATACTTATCCTTTGGGGTCCACTCCCCTTAGGACTTAAAGTTCACATGTCTAATTTTTTCAAATTCAACACAGAAATTGGGGGTGTTACAATTGTATGTAAAGAACATGTCATTCTACAAATATCTTCCCTCCACTATTTTAATCTCCAACAACAAAATTGTATGTGTTGTCTAATGTTAACTACCTAGCTCACTGTACTTTCAAACCGCAGCAGGGAAAGAGACCTAATCAATTGTATCCATTATTGAACAATTTTGTGAGTTTAATGGCCCCAACACTCTGGGATGTGCTACAATAATGTGGAATTACCATTTTTAAATTTGTGGAAAATCTAAAATCACTATCCAGTTAAGATTTACACACCTTTGGGTTGAAATGATACAATATCTTGGGCTTTGCTACAATAATGTGGAGTTGGGGTTCATAGCTCCCCATCAGAAATAAAAATAGAATGCAACTCCAGCCTATTAAAATGCAAGTTACACAAATTAGTACCTCTTTTTATTGTTAAATAATTTTTTTCCACAAGTCCAATATAAGACTAGTTACAAAATTAGTACCTATTTTTCTTGTTAGATATCTTATTTCCACAAGGTGGCTAAATATACATATATATTATATTCTGACGTAATTATTTGCTTCCATGTATAATCTAATGTAATACATGTCATTTCTAAGGGAAAATCTAAAATCACCATCGAGCTGAGATTGACACACATTTTAGAATAATATAGTAGCTTGCCATAATGAATATGTAAAAAATAACCATGTCAAAAACACTTAAGGTTGGTGAAACCTCACAATTTTCCACATACAATTGCATAATAACAGACAATGCTAAAACAAGATTGAGAAAGTACCAAAAAATATATGGTTTAATAATTTTCTACTTATACACTTTATAATACATCGTCGATTATAAAATTTCATTTCTTATTTTTTAATCAAAATTTTAATTCATAAAAAAACACGTTAATAATATGAATATAAATAAAAATAAATAGATTTAAGTCTTTTCTAAAAGTAAGTGAGTTGATGGATAATCAACAGTTAATTTTGAATCAACAGTTCCAGAAACTTTTTCATGCACTCCATGTGGTTGTGGCTTTCATGAAAAGGCTCTGAGTAATTCCAAATGTTCTTCTACAAACATCAACAACCACGATTCCTTTATTTCAATGGTGTCATCTTCTTTATGAAATTTCTCAGAAGCAAGATTATCTTTAATTTCTGTGATGCACTTTGTCACAATGTGGTAACCGCTGTTTATGAACTTTCTGCCAGGTAACCAGGATGCCTTATTTGACCAAGCTGATGTAGGAAGTTGGGATTGAGGATTAGATATTGATATCTTACTAAATCAATCCTGAGAGGTCATGGGGCAGGCCGAAGCTATTCTATTTCGTGAAAATGGAAAAATAGTACCAACAACAAAACCGCTTCTCCTCTTTCTACCACTGTAGGGTTAGAAATTACAGTTAATCATCCGGATGTTTTAGCTTTAGGGTTAGAAATTACAGGTGATCATTCATATGTTTTAGCTGTATGGTTAGAAATTACAGGTACTCATCGGGATTTTTTAGCTGTAAATTGAGACTGTGGAGTTCCATTCCTCTACATTTCCAATAGTGCACAATAATTTTGTATTTTTATTTTTTTAGAGACATGAAATTTTATATAGCATTGTTCATATAGTGCTTATGTGAATAAAGTTACATTCCACTCAGGACTCATCTAATTATATATTAATTAGATATAAAATAAATTACAATACATGTAAAATCAAAATCAATATATTAAGTTTACATGCCATTTACTTTATATAAATTAAAAAATAAACTATATATTAGGTTTTTTAAATAAAATTATATATTAATTTTTTTTTAATTTCAATTATATTAATATTTTTATATAAAATAGATATAAAATAAAGATTGAAAATATTTTTTCTATTTTAGGAATATTGCTTCTGTGAGCCATAAATTGTGAAAAAATCTTTCGGTAAAAATCACATCCAAATAAATTTGGTCGACGCGTTTCGAACCAGCCAGTGTGGTTCATCATCAAGATTTGATGAAAAACTGATCAGGAGACCCAATTAAATAGATATGAGAAGCTCCAACTAGCCGTTAAAAATAACAACTAGTTAGACTAAATCAAAGTCATAGAAATAGAAAGTCAAAAAATATATATAAAAAAATTAAAGTTTATAATATGAATATTATTTATTATTATTTTTAATTTTTAATTAAATTTTATTTTTATTTTTATTTTTATTTAATATACAATATGAATTATTCAAAATATTCTAGAAGATTAAATAAGTATAGGATTATTTCTATTAATAAAACATAGTTAAAATATTTATTTTGTTTAATATTATTTAAAAACATAAAGGATTAAAGGCTACTATAATAAAATAAAATAAAAATAAAATAAATTATAATAAAATAAAATAAAAATAAAAATAAAAATAAAAATAAAATAAATAAATAAATAATAATTATTTAATTTTTAATAATTTTTATTTTAATTTATTTTATTAATATTTATTAAGTAATTTACTTATTTATATATTTATTTTATTTAATTATTTAATTATTTATTTATTTATGATTTTATTTGATTTGATTTTATAGATTTATTAAGTTAAAATAAATAAATAAATAAATAAAAATTAAAAAGTTATAAAAATTAAAAATTAAAAATAAAAATAAAAATAAAAAATATAATAATAATAATAATTATACAAAAATAAATAAATAAATAAATATTTTATTTTATTTTATTTTTATTTTTATTTTTTATTTTTTATTTATTTTTTATTTTTTTATTTAATTTTTATTTTTATTTATTTATTTATTTATTATTTTTTTAGGAATGAAGAGCAGGAATCCAACACCTTCTAACCATCCACCCATCGTCCCTGTTCAGGTTGAGAGGCCTCTTTTCGATTTCCAAGGCTTCTCGCAACTTGCGGTGGTGGAAGTGGTCGATCTTTGCAATCACCTTCGCATCTTCAATGCAAATGTGATGATTAGTCTTCTCAACATGCTCTGCTAGGGCCGAGGAGCGCGATCTATTATGCTTAAGGTCAGCGACATGCTCATGAATTCTTTGATTAATAGACCGGCCCGTTTCACCAATGTAAGGTGTCCCACAAGAGCATGGAATCAAGTACACACCCTTACCATCCTTAGGGAAAATCGGGTCTTTAACAGATCTAAGGGAACTTCGAATGGCGTGGTAGGGTTTAAACGTTGAGGAAACATTAAACTTCTTTAGGATCCTAGCGATTTTATCCGTAGTACCTTGGATAAACGGATGGTGAACTCCAGATAATCGTTCGCAAGGATCTTTCTTAACTCTAGGACCCCTTTCCGCTTTTTGAAAAGCTTTAAGGTAGTGACTTATAATATAACCATTTTTATTAAAAAAATTAAGGAGATGAGCCTTTTCACCTTCAAAATGGTTAACATCAGAGATTCTAAAGGCTCTGGTAGCTAAGGTGTTGAGAACCCCGAGCTTCTGAGCAGGGAAATGGTGAGAACTAGCATGTAAATACT
>JAXQQM020059143.1:0-43196 GCA_034641835.2 Pinus albicaulis
CCACTAGCTTGATCGAGGTATATGGTAAGGATCATGTTTTTGTGCATAATGATGTACTAGATGAGTATTTGCATTCCTTTGCCATTCATGTACAACTCATTGCTCCAAGAGGGATCACTCTTCCTTATAAACTTCATAGTCCACTTGGGGCCATAATAAGTGATGAGCAAGGCCACTCCCTAAGAGATTTTAGGGAGATGATATATCATTTAGGATGTACTCCATTGGAACCAAACATTATTCACCTTCACCAAGCATGTGAGAGGTTTGTGGCAACAAAAAAGTGGTGGGGAAACCACTTACCATATCATGTTTTGAGGTAGCCAGGAGACATACTGCGTTGGTTCAACATGTGGGACTCTCATCCTCCTTCGGTATTTCATATGGAACCTTATGTATCCTTTATTTTGATCCCATATGTAGATGATGTTTTTATCATTGTTGTGGGCATATTTGGAGGGATGACACATCGATTGAATGTGCCCATTGGGAGGGAGATTCTCCTCATTTCTTATGACTCATTTTTCGAGGAGCACATTGAGCATCACATGATTTCTACATTAGCACTTGTTTCTTTGTGGGAGGAGACATTTGTTTAACTTGATCATTTGGGAGATGCATCTCATAAATACTTGGGAGGAGAATTTAATGGATGGATTGATTGGGGGACACTTGTTCACGAGCAGAGCTTATCACATCGAGGTGTCACAAGGGAAGGAGGAGAAGAGTTTCACCACTCACCTTTACAATTTCTTGAGGACAAGCAAAATTTGGGAGGGAGAAGATTGTAATATTCCCAATTAGCTTTTATCTAGTTGGAATATTATATTTTTTTTTTTGCTTCTTAGTTAGAAGAATAAGAGGGTAGGGAGATGCATAAATCTCCTAAAGAGGAATAAAATCACTCCTAATGTCAATGTGGGTCATCTTAATAGCTGGATTAATTCATTTAGGGACAACGCAATTTTGGATGGAGATTCCATGCATGGAAGTAGTGGATTTAATGAGTGGGGCCCTAGGTAAGAAGACACACAAAGCATATAAGGAAGGGGATTGTAGCCTTAGAATTAATGATTGATTATTATTTTGTTTATGGTCTGTATGAATTTTTTTTGTCTTCAGCTAGTTAGTGGATACCGCAACGCTATTTAGCACAAGGGTGTTCCCGAGCAAGATTCCCACCCTCATCCTCGGGGAACATCAAGTGCCCACTCAAGAGAGGTGATTGAGCTAAAATTCCACATTCTGACATCAGACCAAATATTTAGTATTATTATACAACATAGTTTCTTCCAAATTTGTGTTGTGTTGGAAGGCACAAGTTGTGGAGGGTTTGCAGGGCCATTTTCTGAGTTTGTGCTTCAGTGGAGAGGTAGCCTTTGCATTGAGAGGCCATAAAGGAGGGTCCTTGGGCATTATTTCATCATTTCGCTCTAGGCCAAGCTACCACCAACCCCTATAGCACAATTTCAGTCTGTTGGCCTATGAACACACCTAACATGGACAAGTGCTCCCTATAAGGAAATCAGAGGGCAGAGGGAGAGAAAGAGTTAAGACAGAAGAAATATAAATGGCGGAGTCCTGAACGATATTGGGTCAATACATGCACGTGTTCAGGTCGCATCGTTAATGATAAGTCAGGTCAAGTAATGAACATAGGGTAAGTATTCTATGAACAAATAAGAAATGACTGGGCGTAACAAAAAAGACATGGTCGGAAAACCACATCAAGGGAGCAGTGAGGAACGTTGATCCAAGCATCGGTCAATGACGGAGATTAAAATCAAATTTTCAAAGCACAAGTGTTGCAAGATAGGTGCAAAGGGTAAAAGTTAAAGATGTTGAAGTGCGATGTGCGATGGCAATGGGACCAACCACCCACCACACTTCCTTTCATTCAATTTCCTTTTGAAACCACTAAAACCTTACCTTTTCTGCCTTTCCGCTTCATTTCTCTACTCTACCTTTCTCACTGCTATATCATTGTTTCTCCTCTTCTTTTCCCATCTCCACGATTGCGATTAAAGTGGGCCAATCCCCCTGACACGTCACCCTTTTCTCCCCTACCATCCATCGCACTTCGAAAACATTACAACTTACAGTTGAGGTGCTCACAATGTATTTCTTTTAATTTATGATGCAACGTTTGGCCACACCATAGCAACCCCACCCCAAACTTCTCATCTGCATATAACAATAACCTAAGATATATGATGTGCGATGAATTTAGCCCCAATTTCCCTTGACACGTTGCTTACCTTCTCCCTACACTTTTCCCTTCGCATCCTTTAAATTTTATCTCCGTTATTTAGTGTTAAGAGTTGTGATCTACAAGCAACAGTTGGATCCCGCCTTCCTCCACGTCACCCTGTTCTCCCCACCCTCCATCGTAGATCGCATATTATGACCTTTCACATCGCAACTAAAACTTAAAACTTACGATTGTCGATTTGCAATATATCGCATCGCATTTTTTTTAATTTACCTTTCAAGTGGTCACAACATATTCTGTTTAACTTGAGATACAGTCAGGTCCGACCTCCCATCCACGTTACTTATCTTCTCCCCACGCTACGCACATCACAATTTTTAGAGTTTACCTCCACGGCTTCATGGTAAATATTTGTGATTGTGACATGGTTTGGCCCCACCATAATAATCTCCTCACCTCCCTCCACCTTTCCTCCATCTCCAATCACTCCCTCCTCATCCGACAATCCTTGTTTCATTTTGCATGCCCCGTAGCTTTCAAAATTTAACCATTGGGGGAGGGGGTATGAAATGGGCAGTATCCATTACCGCCCACTCCTCCATGTGTTGTCCTCTTGTCATTTCACACCCCCCCCCCCCCCCCTCTCTGATACCGCTTACCACTTGAGACCTCCTCTCAAATATGGTTCATGTTTTGAAATTCAAAAACACTGAATGGGATTTTGAGCCAGAACATGCAGTTTTGGTTTATGCGGTTTGCTAAAAGAACCAGGTGCACTCAGCATGATAGCCATCTTCATAAGGGATTAAGTGGAAATTGCGAGATTAAGGGAGTGGAGGTGTGGTGGCAATAGATGGAATCGTAAAATGACAGTCAGCCTATCCACCTATGACCCCTCCTCGTCATACTGTCTTGAAGGCTCCCATTATTGGCCTCAATGGGCGACCATGCCCTTTCTATTTGCAATTTAATTTTTATGATTTTGCTGTTGAAATCTCAATTTCACCCCATTTTTGTTTTAATTTTCTTAGTACAGAAAGTAATTTCTTAATGTACGATTTTCCAGTTAGTTAGGATGTTTTGATTTCATAGATAGGGGTCGATCATAAATTATTAGTAACATATGACACTCAGAGAGAAATCTATATGTATCGAATTATAAGATGAAACAAGGGTTCTGGAATTTGGAAGAATTTTGCTGTATTTTTGTATGATTGTGCTCCTGATGCTCTGAGATACATATTTGGAAGAGATGTCTAAACTTAATATGATACAGAGATGTTATTTGGATTCCAGATGGAGAAATGAGTAGTATGTATCTGTTTCCTTCTGTTATTAGTAATCTCATTTTTATCTGTAATCATATGTCATGCTATGCTTATTTTATGGTTCGTGTAATGTAGCTGCTAGCAGTCTACAATTTTATTCATGAATTGGTGTTTGCATAACTCTTAGGTGTTAACGCTCATGTATTAAGCTTGTTGCACTCCCTTAATTCACGCTCTATGAACCTTTGTTGTTTCCCATATCTCATTCATATCCTCTTACTCTAAGGTTGCGAGGGACAAATTCTTAAATCTCTTAAGCCTGTCTCTTGTGGGTTCCTTCTCCGTTCTTCCTCAACACCTCTACACATTTTAAAGCTTCTTCTCATTTTTTTATACTTGGCCCATCTAAAATCCATCAACGTCACACCCTATCAAACCCTCTCATAATATAGGAAATTCTCATGAATCGACTCCAAGGTCTTCTCCATCCATGAACCACCAAAACCATTGTTCTCTTATTCCATATTTTGTCAAAGGAATTTATACAATTGTCCACATTTTGACCTCTGATTTTTAGATGTCCTAGGCACTGGTATTTTTCTACTTAAGGTTGTCTCTAGGAGCTACAATATAGTCCAGGACTGTGTTATTTCAGAGATCAGTTGCACAGGTGGTCTCGGTGCATGTTTTTGGGGAGTTAGATCTTCAGTGCAGGGATCAACCTTTCACCCAGAGAGTCTATTGAAGGATATCCATTTATTTCTACATTAGCTTCAGCAATATCTTCCCAGCCAGTTACTGTAGTGAGTCTTCAGCCATAGGGTTGTAGTTCACTATTGTATTCTGATTTATTTCTGGAAACCCTCTTGGGTTGTCATGGAAAGGTGATATAGTGCCTAGATATTCACGTATAACACATTTTGAGGCATATATCAGTTATTTTATGTCATTTTATGATCTTATATTGTAGCCATGCTCATCATGACTGCGTTGTAGAAACTTTTCGACATTCTGTATATTAGCAGCACCCCACATCTCACATTTGAGAGGGTTTATTCATTGGAGGCTTGTTTGAATGGGTTGCTATGCCTTTTGGTTTATGTAATGATCCTACTACCTTCATGTGTGTGATGATTTATGTGTTGAGGCCATTTCTTTATGAGTGTGTCACATTATACTTAGATAATATCCTGATTTTCAATAAATCACGTGATGAACATGTCATGAATGTAAGAAAAGTGCTTGATGTCTTAGGGAAAGAAATTTTTTTTTTGAAGATGTCAAAATGTGAATTTCGTAAAACTTATTGGGTGTACTTGGGGCATATTATTGGAGGAGGTGAGTTGAAGATAGACCCCTCAAAGTTTGAGGTCATTGTCAATTGGTCAATGCCCAAGATAGTTACTGAGGTAAAAAAATTTTTGGGAGAGGGCCAATATTGGAGGAAGCTTACTGCTAACTTCTCTTTTATCACAACTCCATTTCATGCATTGACTAGAGTGAAAAAGGTATTCGAGTGAGGATGCAAGTAGACAAAATGTTTCTATGCTTTGAAAGAGAATATAAATTCAGCCCCAGTACTTGCACTAGGAGACCTAATATCTCCCTTTGAGATTCAAACTGATGCAAAGTGACTATGCCATGCCTGTAGTCCTTATGCAACATGGAAAGCCCATTTCATTTCATTCAAAATCTTTCAATGGTACAGTGATTAACTATCCTACTTATGGCAAGGAGCTTTATGCATTGGTTCAATGTTTGAAAAAGTGGAAACACTACTTGATGTGAAATGAAACCATCATACACACTGACCACCAACCACTACAATATTTGTAATCACAAACTAAGTTGTAGCAATCAAGGCACTTTCAATGGATGTGTTTCCTACAACAATTCCACTTGTTCATGAGGTATAAGAAAGGTATATACAACAAGATTTTTGATATTATTTCTAGGCCTATTGTTATTGCACCTACTTTACTTAGGCATAATTCTATTTTAAATGAAAGTTACGTTGAGAAATATGCATTTGATAATGAATTTCAAGATTTTTATGCAAAATTAAGTCAATGCAACGAGTAGAATAATTGGATTTCCATATACATAATAACTTGTTGTATCATTGGGAAAACTTTTTATTCCATAGGGGAAGAGAGTGAATTTCATAAGGGAATCACACAATTCTCTTATTGCTCGATAGTTCAATGTAAGAAAAACAATGTCACATATTCAACGGTATTGTTATTAGACTTGTATTATTGAAAGTGTGTCACGTTTCATTAAAGTTTTTTCATTATGTGAAGTCGGTAGGCCGAGAAATAGGAAGTTAGGATTGTACACATTTCTTCCCATACCTTCACGTTCATGGGAGAGTGTTTCTATGGATTTTTTAGGAATTCTGCCATTTTCAAAAAGAGGTCATGATTATTTGTATGTAGTTGTGGATAGGTTCAACAAGATGTGTATATTAGTTCCATGTAGAAAACAAATCATTCTTCAATAAACAACTCAACTATTCTTTAAACATATTTGTGTTCATTTTGGGTTTCCCACATCCATTATTCGTGATAGATATTCTCGATTTGTTGGGAATTTTTGGTCAAGTTTATGGGAATTGATGTATACCAAAATTAAAAGAGTAGAAACTTTCATCTGCAAACATATGTTCCAACCAAAGTGGTCAATCTAATAGTCATACATATTCTTCAAGGATACTATAGCAAGCATCCTAATTTCTGGGATGAAAACTTGCGCTACATTCGACATGCTTACAATCATGTAAAACATTGCTCTACACAAACATCACTATTTGAGCTATGTCTTAGATACTTTCCTAGATCGCCATTAGATTTCATTTTTGGGAAGAATGATGCTATTGATGGCCATAGTAACATAGAAAAATCCAAGAAGTTCATAATACAAATCCAATTGATACAACAAACAATTCAATATTGGCTTGAAAAGAGCCAAGGAAAGTACAAAGCAAGGCACAACAAGCATCATGTAGATCACAAGTTCCAAGTTGGTGACGAATTTTGGCTTCAAATTAGCAAAGAGTGGCTTCAAGGGTAAGGTAAAAAATTGAAACCAATCTATTATGGTCCTTTCAAAATTTTGGAAAATATTGGTGACAATTCCTTCAAGTTAGATTTTTCTTCATATATGAAAATGTATTCTTTTGATAATGTTGATAACTTAGGGTTGTATGAGCCTCCATTGATTGAAGATGAAGGAGAACACATTCAGATTTCCACCATCGAGGATTTTTCTTGAGAATACCTTGATGAGCTTTAGCAAGACACCATTCTTGACAGAAGAACAAGGACATCAAAATTAGGGAATGTAGACTACCTCCGTGTGGGTCTCAAAGGCACAAATCAAAGTAAGGCCAAATGGATCGAGATTTAAAGGGAGAGGGAGATGTACCCTCATCTACTAAATAGGTAAAAGTGATATTTTGGAGTCCAAAAGCTTTGAGTGGGGAGGAGTGATTAGGTACTCAAAATTATGCTCACAAATGAAAGTTGTCGGAATGGTGTGGAAACTAGAAAAACACATAGATATCGTTATTCTAAATACGACGCAACTTGTTTATGGAAAATCGACACTATATGATCCGAGAAACGCGTTTTGTCCGCTTTGTAAAAAAAAGAACATTTTTTTGAAAAAAATGAATGAAAACATAATGACAAGTCTGTACAGCTGACTAGGCATGCCCATGTGGCAAGTTGACTCGTTAGAAGGTATCTTCCTCAGTGAATGTGATTATGCCAAGTGGCACTCTGTCTTTGGTTTGAAATGTATCATTTTGATTGGCTTTCATGGAGGCCAATCACACATTTCCACATGGCCTAACTAGAGGGTGCCGCATGACAACCTGAGGGCCACCAAAATTTTGTCAAGATGTGAGTGGAGCACCTAACAGTTGAGCCCGCAACATCCAAGCAACTAGCACAAAGACTTTACCACTCGGTCATCACAATGAATCTTAATATACAATGGTGTCGACATATTTTTATTATGACATGGTTTTCGTAATGGGGTAGGAGGTCGGGGTTTAGCTCGAGCCCTTGTCACTGTGCCTAGCGGGGCTACCATTGGTTGGAGGCTAGCCTCACACCCCCAATAACCGTGAAATCACATGCAACTGTCGCTGCGACATGTGACTGCCACTAATGTCGCGTGCTGAGACCACCACAAGACCACCGGTTGGGTGACTGCCAACATTAACCACTTTACAAGCTGCAACATGTGTCCATCCTCAGCAGTTAATGCCAACGGTTAGAGAAAATCATGGAGTTTTTTATTATAATGTTTTTTATTTAACCATATACATTATCGACTTTAATTCGAGTTTAAGGCATCATTAAGCATTTAAGCACTAAGACAATTTCACGTGGAAATTGGGCAATGTGCCATCCTATTAGTGAATTTCAGGGCGAAATTGTAGGATGGTGTCAGATTTGGAGGAATTTGTGGAGAGATTAGTGAAAAAACTTGGTGGAAGCCATAAATTACTCATTGTTGGACCAAATTTGAAGCAGAAAGAGGCTAGACAAGCATTTTTGGGCATTATGCAGCTATTGGAGCCAGTTTCCGAGCTAGTTGAAACTTGCAAAGGTATGTAATCATAGTTTTGAGAATATTAGAAGAGGTTCATGCCATTGGAGGCTAGACCAAGTTAACTTAGTCGAGGAGAGGTGTACTCCTTTATCATGTGTTTTTGTGTTACAGTTTATGGTGATGTTCATATTTGTTATATTTTGTTGATCAGTGTTTTGTTTATGTTAATTTGCTCAAGAAATTCACATAAAAACACATAAAAACTCATACTTATCTTGAAATTTACCTCATAATCCTCAAGCACTTTGTTTACATTCTAAATTGGAACTTATCACAGCAAACACTAATTTTCCCATCGAGACAAGTTTTAGTGTGAGTGAATGAGACCTCTCAAAATCAATGCTGGTGAAGTGTCTTAAATTTCAGCCTATAAGCTCTCTTAGAAGTTCGTCTCAACCAGGCTTTTGTCTGAGAGAGAGGATACCCAAGTTGTAGGAACCAATATGATGAAGAGATGCAAAAGAATGTGTGAGTGAATGATGTCCAAATGAGGTGAATGGTAACATCTACTTATACAAAGAGTTGAGCTTGAAGAGATGAGGCTACATTAGTGTGAGGCAAAAATGAACAATTTGCACATGTGAAATATTAATAATTGAAATAACAATAACTTATTTATGGCAAGTTTAACATCTTTCACATGAGTGGTTAAGTCATAGGTGGGGTTTACTTTTTTTTCACACATAAAGTAACTATTTTAAGTTTGTAGCTTATTCATTTCCTTTTTCAATGTCCAATTTTATCAAGTTTTCTTATCACCAAATTGCAAGCCCTATTTTTGAGATGACTTACTTATTTCTATTTCTTATGCTCTAACATTAGCAAATGACTTGTGAACTAGTCTATGACTATCTTGCACATAGTATAAATTTTTATCAACCCTTGAGAATAGCTCTATTTGAGTGGGTCTCCCTTCAATAATACTTCAACACCATATATTCATAAACTTAACATCTATATAGTACCATATATCTATATACTTACAAAAATTATAAAACATACCAAACATTATTCTAATTCATCATACACAATATAATTTAAAAATTCACTATACATCTAGCCTCTATTCTCAACAAACACCTAAAATTGATACAATATCATATATGAATCTTCTCAATACCATATAGATTGGGTATGTGCTATTTAAATTATAAAACCAGCAAGTGAGATTATTCTAATTCTTCATAAACAATATAATTTTAAAATTCATTATAAATTTACAAAAACAGTTTTAAGGTTCCCAACACATCCTTTAGCCCTCCCATAGTATCTAGAAACTTAAACAATTTACTATTATCATAAATTCATCATGCATCTGGAACTATTCCAGTTATGTGAGGTTTTCCAGGCTATCATATTTTTTCACATTTTCATATCATGTATTATAAAACTAATAGCTACATAACATAAGATAAATTTTGAGTGTCTCCATTTAAGAACATTAAGTCAAATTTCACATAAATTCAATATGATATTCAAAGAAATTAAGACATAATATTTAAAGATATATTGGAAGAAAATAGTGTTGAATGGTTGGAAAGCATTAGAAGCCCTAACTCTATATGAAAACTCAATGGTGAACCATTGTCAAATTAAAATAACAAGCGAGCAGCATTAAAAACAAAGAGGGCACCCTCGAGAGACATCAATTAATAGGATCCCAGATCAGAGATTGTTTGCTGTGGGTTGGTTGCTCTGCCTGTACCTGAGTTGACGGTGTAGGCACAGGTTTAGCCCTTGTTTTACGTGGAGGACGTCTGGATGGCAGACGTACTCGCTCATCTCTATTTATGAACTTGACATTGGGTGCGATATCATTTGCACCGGAGACAGGTATGCACAATCGTTCATCAAGTACAAAACCTTCATCACTTTATCAGTATCGCCCACTTTAACGCTGAGTAAGAATCCCGCATCAAATGAACCGTCTATTATACCCAAAATTTTCTGCCCTAAAAGGCTATCCTCAGATGCGGGTGTTGCCCTCTTTTTCCTTCGATGTGCGCCTGCAGTAGTCAGCCCTGGACTTGAAGGCCTTTTCTTTGGAGGTAAATGGCTTTTCTCCATATTAGCAACCGATCTGTAGAATAAACATAAAAGATAAGATATAAGTGAGAGAATAGATATATCAAATGATTCTATTAAGTAGGGTAAGCAATCCGATTGGATAGATCTGAAAAATAGGATTTTTACCTTTACTGTATCTGAATTGGTAATATGCTTGTTACGAACCTAAGATTTTTTTTCTTTTGGGCACAGATTAAGTTAGCCTGGGTTATTTTGGTTTGAATCAACAAAAACTATCACCTACTATCATCAGGGTTCCCAGATTTTGAACGTTGGATGTTGCCTTTTTTACCTCTTGTGCAAGTCTTCAACAACTCCTCTCACTAAAAGCTTGTTACTGGTTTAGATTTCTCCAAATAATAATGCCGCAGCGCTAGTCTCAGTGAACCTGTGACGAGATATGGCTTGGAAAAGAAGTAAAGCATCTGACCGGATATTAATGATCAGTTTATGTCCGTAATAATTTTTTCAGGATTAGAAATGCTGGCTTTCCCATGCAATCAGTTTATTGGACAGGAACCAGGTGATAACGCACAGATTGCAGAAGTGGCCTGCACTCTTTTTAAAGCAGAGTTTCTTATATTTGACAAGGTTTGTTCTTATTTCTGCTTTTATACCTTCTCAGAGTACTTTGTTATGCAACAAGAGGATTCATTTAAAAGTAACAAATCCAGCTGGTTGATTTTTTTGATCCTTGGTGCTAAATTGGGAACTCTGTAATGTAAGTGGAAGTTAATGGTAGTAGTGCAGCTCCTGTGTACAAATTCTGGAAGTCGAGTAAAGAGGCGATTTTTGGAGATAACATAAAGTGGAACTTTACTAAGTTTTTGATGGACAAAGATAGAAATGTTGTTGAACGATATGCTCCAACTACATCTCCATTGAGTATTGAGGTGCCTGGACAAACCCTACTGATTCAATTGCTCTCTAATTGGTTGTTTTGCATAAGAACATTAGCATTTAGAGGGTTTTGATTAAAAAGTGTAAAATATTAAAGGAAGTCGGAACTCATAGTATACTATAGCAAGAGTTACTAATATTTTCCATTTGACGTGTGCAGAAAAATGTGAAGAAGTTGTTAGGAATTGCAAAGATTTGAAGAAACAACATATGGCTTGGAAAAGGAGGTGAAACCTGTGACTAGAAAGAGCAGGAAATGACAAGAAGACAACAATATCACTGACTGAACATTAACAGTACATAACATATTTTTAAATTTTTTATTTTAATATAAAAAAAATAATTATTTAGTAGTATATATTATTATCTTATTGTTCCAATACAAATAAAAGTAATATAATTTAATAATATATATTACTATTTAAGAACATTGAGAGATAGAAACAAGGACAAGATGAAGGTAAAGAACAATGCGTGATAGGAAAGATGGGTGATGTGATATGTTTTTCGCTAAGGGTTTTTGAATGGCTCTACGATCAGGGATGACACAACATGGCACGCGCTCTGACACACACTGCATCATCCTAGTCCCGCAATGGATGGCATGTGTCAACCCACCGTTAGGGTTATTGCTTAGACCGAGTACACCTCCTATCACAACCTCCTAGTTTTCTGGGATCTCCTACTGCTTCTCACTGTTGCACCTTCCAACGGCCTGCCTGCGCCCTTCGGCATCCATCGAATGACCCGCATGAGATGCCATGGAGGATGAGGAGCTGGATTATTCCTCGAACCCATTGCAGGACTTTCCAATCTAGACCACTCGCAACACTCCCCGTCTTTTCGTCCGCAGTGGCACATCTCGCATCTGCAGGTTTGCGACATGGATCTAGGGCTTCAACATGGCATCTTTTTTTCTCTCGAGGGATCTTCTTCCCTAGCTTATCACTCTGATTCTCCGCCATCTACTTTGCAAGAGTACTCCCCCCCCTTCCTATAGCCGATCCGGTGCTATCGGTGCCGCTATCCCCCACATCTCACCATTTTCTCACATCCCTCCTAATCCTGCAGTCCTCCCCCCCTCCCCAAGATATCTCCTCCTCGCTGGATCCTATACCTTCTATGCCCGCTTCTGCACCCCCTTTTCATCTCTCGAACTTGCACCTCGCATAACCCTTGCGACCAGCGTCATGCCCCCCTCCATCTAGGTGTTTTCCGGGCACTCTCCTCGTTGATCCGCCCTCACATTCACCCGTACGCCAGAACCAAATCTCACCTGATAGGAGCACATTTCCTCTCTCGGAACTCGGCACCTCCGGTCATCCAAAGAAGTCGAGAAAGTAAAGAACAGGCATCACTTGCTCAAGCACCAACAGGACGGTCATGTGACTGACACTGAGCATAGCTTTGGGCTGACGCTGTGGCCAAACACAACACGAGTAATCAACTATGGACTATGAGATGAGTGGGACAAAGCTTATCGATGCTTTACTTCTATCATCATCATTTCCAATAAAGGATGTTTGGCACTCAATTGCTGTATCACTTTGCATGTCACTGGGGTACCAATTTACTATCGTCACAGAACAAGCTCTTTATCTTCATTGGAACAGATGAGCCTCTATTCAATTTCTAATGAGATCTGAACTTTGAGTTAACTTATGGGTTCATTTACTTAGGCTACCTATGCACTTATATTCTGAGGATACCTTCGCACACATTGGCAATGCTCTTGGGTCCTATCTTGATCACGACAAATCTTATATTGCAACTAGTATCATGACCATGGCTCGGATTTTGGTAAATTTGAACACTAGAGAGGGCTTGGAAGAGTCCGTTACATTGTAATGGAATAAATTCACCCGAATCCAACCCCTGGATTACGAAGGTGTGCCCTACCAATGTATAAGATGTCGTGAGGTCGGGCATCTCTACAAGGACTGCCCACTCCTGTAGAAGAAGGCTCCACAGTCCCTACCATATGAATGTGTTCATGCATCGACTCCACATGCATAGGTGCCCACTTAGAAGAATTATTAGCGTGGTCATCCCCCTCAGGTCGTTGTTCTGAATGATTCCCCTACTGCTCATCCACCTCGACCCCCTTCGCCGCGCTTCACCAGCTCCAGAGCAGCTGCAGCACAACTATCTGTGGGTGTTACCTCACTCCCTTACTCTGCTTCTGATTTTTCTGTTGTATCTACTGTTATTCATTCATCGTTCCTCTGCGTATCTGGGTCTACACTACCCTCTATCCCCTACCCCCCTCCTCTCCTCTCGTCCCTGACCCCTCCCTCTATACCTTCTCCCACTCTCCCCCTCCCCTCTAAGCCCTCATCTGACTGTGCGAGCAACCATTCATATTTTCTCAGATCCCTCTCCAAGTTATCTGCATCCCCCCCCCTCCCCCCCCCCTCGAGATTAGCTATCATTTCCCCTCCCAAGATTTGGTTATCTTCTCATGGATGCAAATCTTATATTTCTAAAGCCATTTTCCACGCTGGTGAGTAGGTAGCCGATGGAAATCAACACACTCTCGCCCGAGCTCCTTAGAGCACAAACTACCCATGCCACTGTTCCCTCGTGATTATTCTTTCCTTAAATTGCCATGGCCTTGCAAGTCAAGCCAAAAAACTTGCACTCTGCCATCTATTTGAATCCACCCCTTGTGATATTATCTTCCTCCAAGAGACGCTTGGTCCATAATCATCGATTGTAAATATTCTTCAAGGCCTATGCCCTTGCTAGGTCTTTCATGCACTGGATGCTCGTGGGAATCGGGAGGCATTGCATTGGGAATCAATCCCCGGATGATAAATATTCTTAATATCTAGGAAGGAGAGGGATACTAGGGGTGCGACATACAATAGACTAATTTTGGATCACCCTTTCGCACCTTCAACATATATTGGCCGTGCTCCAATTGACTCGCATTCTGGGATCATTTCCTTAGCCTCCCCCTCATGAATCATGACAAGCTCATACTCGGTGGTGACCTCAATTTCTCTCTCGGTTAGGCTGAATCATGGGGACATTTTGCTCAATTTCATCCCCTATCTAACCAGATTCAGACCCTCATTGAAATGCACTAGATTGTAGACATTTTGTCCCCCAAAATAAAACCAACTTGGCACAGTAAGAGGACATGACATGTCTCCCTTGCGAGACGATTGGATAGATTTTTGGTCGATGAGGACATTTTTGCCCATATCCCCAACTATTGATAGTGGTTTGGACAAGGGGGTCTATCTAATCACTCTCCTATTTTTATGGAACTCGTTGGATGCACACGAAAGCCAAGGGCACCCTTCAAACTCAATGCAACATGGCTTGACGATGCATCTTATGTTGAAGTTGTCACATAGTATTGGACTACCCAATCGGGTCCACCAGACCTAGACCCCTCTGCTCTTTTCACCTAAAATATGAAAGTGGTCAAGAGGCTCACCAAGGTATGGACAAAGGAGAAGCTCATTCAGGATGAACACACTCTATAATCTATTGAAGTGGAAATTGCTGCAATGAGTTTCTGTGACCATTAGGGATTTGAAACAGATGAATCAAAGGCGTGCATCTACTTGCTAGAGTAAGAGCACACTAAGACCCTAAAGGCCCACGAAGATACATGGTGCCTCTGAAGTAGGGCCATCTGGCTGAAAGCTGGGGATGAGAACATGAAATTTTTCCACCACTTTGCAAATTGTCGAAAAGTCATCAACACCATATGGTAGTTGGAAGGTGGAGAGGGGAAAGGGCTAATACTTTTAAATGACTTTCCAACATGGGGGAAGTGACCACTTTTGGGATGCTGTTGTGCCCACATGAGATTATGCTCCTGGATATTATTGAAATGGTCAGCCTTTTCCCATGATTTCTGTACCCAGATATAGAAGTAGATATTATTGGCTCTGTCAGGATGAAAGAACTCCTTGACACTCTAAAATGGTTTCAAAAGGACAAGAGCCCTAGTCCAGATGCATGGCCCATTGAATTGTACCTTTTCTTCATTGAGATCAAGGGGTAGGACATTCTCAATGAGGTGGAACACTGCCGACAGAGTGGGAAATTATATGATGCCTTCAACTCCACCTTTATTGCCCTCATCCCTAAGATGGATGCCCCTCACTCCTTTGCCGACTATCACCCCATATCCCTTTGTAACTGCATCTATAATATCATAGCCAAGATCATTTCCAATCGTCTCAAGCCTATTCTATATTCTCACATATACCTGAACAATTTTCTTTCCTTCACAACCGTCAGATCCACGAGGGTATTCATATGGCCCATGAATATTTGCACTCCATCCAGATCCATCCTATCAAGGGAAACATTCTTAAGATAGACCTTGCCAAAGCATTCAATCGATCTAGTTGGATGTACATCCGTATGATCATAACTCATGTGGGATTCCCCATTATTTTTATTTGATGGATCATGTGCTACATCACAAATGTTTCATTCAGTGTCCTGATAAATGGATCGGCCTCACCTTTCTTTCACTCGAAAAGAGGCCTTTGAAAAGGATTCCCTCTATCTCCACTCATTTTCCTCATCATCATGGAGGCTCTGAGTTGATTGATTTCCCATGAGAAGAGGTCAGGTAGGCTTATGGGTCTTTGGATTACAGAAGGATACTCGCTCACCCACTTGCTCTTCTTTGATGATGTTATCCTCTTCCTCAATTACTCTATGGGGGACATCACCTCGTTCTATTATGTCTTGAATTATTTCTGCACTACTATGGGCATGACCTCCAACCATCACAAGTATACTCTAACCGTCATTAGATGCACCCTTCAGGAACAAACCCTTGCTACCACACACTTCCCCTTCACCATCCTCAGCCTTACAGATGGCCTAAATATCTCGAACTTTGTCTCAAGCCCCTCTCCAACCACATTGTTTATAGGACATGCCTCATATCCAAGCACAAAACCATCATCAATACTTGGCACCACATATGGTTATCAAGGGCCGGTAGATTCACTTTAGTCGATTCAGTCCTCTTAGCCACTCCTGTGTATTAGATTTCCCTCACCTCAATCCCCAAAGGCATTCTCAACACGATACAAAAAAATTGTAGAATATTCCTTTGGATGGGAAACAAAGAAGGGTACACATTTGCATGGATTAATTGGGATGGTATCACTCTACCTAAGAAATGGGGAGTTTGGGTCATCAAACACTTGGACACATTTGCCTCTACTCTTTCTGAAAAAATGGGATGGTCGAT
Source organism: Pinus albicaulis (assembly GCA_034641835.2). Classification (NCBI taxonomy): domain Eukaryota; kingdom Viridiplantae; phylum Streptophyta; class Pinopsida; order Pinales; family Pinaceae; genus Pinus; species Pinus albicaulis. The sequence continues at coordinate 16,307 of JAXQQM020059143.1, forward strand.
CATGACTACCCACAACCTTTGGACTAAGGTGGTCACTGAGGAATATTTTTCACCTCTTTTGCCATCTGAATGGTTTTGTAGGACCACTTCGAGTAGCTGGAATGTCTCTATTTTTTGGAAGGTTATCAACAATTCATTACCTCACATCAGGGATGGTCTTACATGGCACATAAATTCTGGGGCATCTAGTAGAATTTGGTTATACCCCTAGCCAGGATGTGGTAGTGCCCATTTATTACCTGAAGCACTCGTGGATAATTTAAAAGGATTGGGGATTTCTACATTTGATCATATTGCATATCCCGAAGGCACATCAATCCTCACGCATGGATGAAAATATGCCACTCTCCTCCAGTTACCTGAATAGTGGCACGATCATTTGCTCGAATTCATTAACGCCCTCATTGAATCTCACATTCGGATCACACACGCACACGATGAATTAATTCGGCAACATGTCGTGAGCAACCGATACACAGAGAAGCTTAGAGACTCATACATTTTCTTCGATCATTGTCCCAATGTGATTGCATGGTTGTCGCACTATTTATGGAAATCAGCGACACCACCTCGATCCATAATTTTCATGTGGTGAATCCTACAAAACATCACACCGATGGGGGATAGCTTACATAAACTATGGATCATCGGACCCACATGGTGTGTACTCTGCAAATCAAATTATGAATCTGTTTTCCACCTACTCCTTCATTGTAACATATCCCTCACTTTCTGGTAAATGATCACTAATGAGCTCCATATACAGACTCACGGGCATGGCATTGATATATTCGATGATTGGCATAACTAGTGGCAACAAGTCACTTCTCCAAAGTCCTGCAATCTCCCACTACTTATATGTTGGTCCCTCTAGAAAACTTGGAATCGTATCATATTTCATGACTCACAGTGGCACTATAATTTGGTCTCCACATGATTCATTGCTTTGTACAATAATCTCCCTTTGGACGCCGAGCCAACACCCCCTTACAAAATTACACCGGAGATAATAAACAAGGAAAAGTAGTGGCCAGACTTCAATGGTGCCGCATAGACACATCATTGTGGGGGTGGCATAGTGCTTCACATCAATGATGCCATTCACTATAGAATCAGAATGGATCTCGGACTAGGCACCAATAACTATTTCGAAATAATCACCTTTCGTCACCTGCTACATTTTTCTATGGAACATTGATGCCAACACCTTCACATTTTCGAGTACTCCAAGATTATCATCAATTGGTTCAATTTGTCTTCTACATGTCACATACACACACTTCCCCACATATTGGACGATGTTTGGAATTTAGAATCAAAATTGGAATCTATTACATGTTGTCACATTTACAGCGAGCTTAACGAGCTTTTTGACGTGTTATCCAAGGAGGCCACGCTCCAACCTCAAGGGACATGGCTAATCGATGAACATAATGGATAGGGAAACTTTAGATATTATCACCGGCCATACATAGATTGGCACCGGATTGCTAATATATAGCTGATATTGTTGTTTTTTTATTTACTACATAGAACAAAACATATATGAACATAATGGACACGGAAACTTTAGATATTATCACCGGCCATACATAGATTGACACCGGATTGCTAATATATAGCTGATATTGTTGTTCTTTTATTTACCACATAGAACAAAACATATATATTTGTATTTATCTAGAATATCATACTTTATGGACTTTATCATGTACACCCCATTAAGGAGTTCTCACCTAGACTATTTTTTGATATGTGATTATATCACATCTTGATGCATATGCATAAAGGCATCTACAACATGTAATTTTTCCATTATAATGAAAAGTTATGATTTTTCCAAGGGGAAAAAAATTATATTACTGTTTAATTATTTTATAGATAGAGTAATATAATTTAATAATATATATTACTATTTAATATTTTATATATAGAGTGATGTAATTTTAGCTTTATCTTGATATTTGTATCAATATTTTAAAAATAGAAAATAACATATTTAAATTTTGAATAGCATTAAAATTAACTATCAAAATAAGAAATTTTAACAATATTTATATAGAAGTAGATAGATAGTATAAAAAGTTTACATATAAAGCTCAAAGATCTACAAGTGTCCATAGGATCAAATCTCTTTTCACTATAAAAGATATTTCACTATAAAAGACATTGTTATGTAAAGAGACTTGATAGGGCTCACTAGAGGGATATATTGTAGTGGTATTAAATACATGTAAATGTTCAAATATTGGTTGAATTGAAATAAAAAATAAAAATAATAAAATTCAATTTTAGGGAAAAATACTCGAACTAAAGTTATAAATTATGTTATGGGAAAATTTTCATAAATGATTATAAATTTTATTAATCAATGTTGGATTAATAAAGGTTGATATACAAATCATCCTACTTTATTGCTTTGGTAGGAACTACTAGATTTAGATGTAAAGTGGATAAGTAAATTGCTTCACGCACTATATGAAAGTAGAAAAGAACAAATAAGAAAAAGTGAAATAAGAAAAGGCAGATGTCTATTTTTGAATATTTCTGAATCTTCTTGTTGCCTAATATTTCTAAAAGTATTAAGACTATATAGTTACTTCTACAAACATTTTGTATTTTATTTTAGAAGCACCAATGAGGACTATATATTCAAGTATTTGTAGTAGAGAGTGGAAAATTTGGCTCACCAATGACTACAAAAGAAATAGAAGAAATTAAAATATAGACTAAGTACCTTTATTATGATGAAAGAACATTTAAGTAGTAGGATTAAGATTATATATATATATATATATATATATATATATATATATATATATATATATATATATATATATATATATATATATATATATATATATATATAGTATTATTTGAGGGTTATTATTAGTAAAGGAAATTAAGAGTTGAGTATTGTAAAGTTAATCTTGGTGATAAGAAATTAAGTAGTAATTATATTAATAAAAATAAATATAAACATAAACAATAATTATATTTTATCTAGAAAAATAATTAAAATAATAGAGGAATATTGAGTATAAATATTGAAACAAGTGAAATAAAAAAAATTACATAATAGAAGTTACTATAGAGTTACTATATGCAAGATCAAGCATTTCATTCTTAGGAGGACTGAATACAATTAGAAATCCTAAATAATTATAGTGAAGCATTGAGCCAATAGATAAAACAATTAGTCTTTCAATGCTTATAAAAAACTTGGATATAATATAATTAAAATCGAAAACTACCATGTAGCATATTGGGCCAATATAATTAGACCTATTACATTTAGTCACAATTAGAGTACATATTCGTACATGGACCTAAGGTTATATTCTTGGAACATAGAATTTTGTAAACTAATAAACATACTTAAGATTTAGAAAAAAGAGAGAAAAACCTCGCTCTAAAAGCAGAAAAGAACATACCCTTACACAAGCACCTAATTTAACTAACTTAATATCTTGTGCATTGTTTGAGCAATCCAAAGTACAAACATCAAAGGAAAAAGAAGTCGGACAAGTTTACTAGAGAGTTACTTGTAGATATAAAAAAACATGTAGATATAAAAGAACATAGAACATAAGATAAAAATGATAACATTTAATTATGTCTCACAAAAAAAAAATAAGTAACTATATTGTCAAAAATAAAAGTATTATGAGTTCACACTCATAATACAAGGGTTCACACTCAGTTAACAAACATGACTGCAACGGAAAAAAATATATTATTATAGTTTTGAGTTTCTTTTTAATTTTGGAAAAAAGAAATTAACTAGTATATATATATATATGAATGAAGGTACAAAAATAATACATAAATAAAAATAATGACAAAGAAAGTAGAATTTATTCACTATCTATGGCTAACAAAAAAAAATTTAATAATACTAAAAAAACCTGAAAATTATACATTCCACTCTTATGAAAGTAAAGTAAGTGTAATAATAAATGCTTACAATCCTTATTAAAGAGAATTTTACACTAACTAAACTCTTTTGTAGTTTTTTGGCAACCCTATAGGGTCATGGTATCTACGAACTAAACTTAGCCATGATGAAAGGTGAATTCTAAATTACACAAAAAGACTCATTAATTAAAAAAATGATGCCTATATATAATTTCTGAACGTGAAATAAAAATATATTCCTGTAGAACATTGAATAGTTGTAAAAGAATGATTTGTACAAGGAAAACTAAACACTATGGCTTAAAAATCATAAAATTCGAAATATATAACTTCCCCGAAAGGACGAAATAATAGGGGTTTTATTTGTCTTTGGAAAAGTGATGAATTCTGATTGTGGAACTATTTTATACTACGAACGTATGGTTAATTATACCAAGGTAGGGATAATATGAAATAGTGATGGCAAAAGACGAATAAAAATGGAAATCAAAGCTTAATTTCTAGCTAATAAACCTTTTGTAAAGAAGGAGAATTTACCCTAAAGTAAAACCTTGGATTATTAGAGAGTATATTCTAGGTGCTGAAGGTAGGAACTGAAAATTGTTGTGGAAAAGAAGATTTAAATCAGAATTACCCACCAATTAACCAAAAAAAACAATGTTTACCCTTGGAGCAAATTCGAGTTACAAAACTTGTAGAGCTCTATTTGTAAAAGGTCCAAATGAGAGAATGAGTCTACAAAAATCACGATTAAAGGCAGTCATTGTAATTTCATATTAAACCTAATTGGGAACCACTCATCAAGCTAGGATAGATCACCATAGTAGATCGTAGGGCCATCTTGTCATAAAAACAAAGCAATGTGTGGAAAGGATTAATTATGTCGAAGGTTAATGACAATTCTAGTTAAGGTTTATACAAAGTGCCTTTGGAGAATAAGGTTTAAAACATATAAAAATATTTTGAATCGATGATGTTTTGTAATGTGGTTAGGAGGGGTTTATATATATCGTAGATGTTGACATGTTTTAGATATGATGTTGTTGAATAATCTAGGTCACAAAGTAGTGAAAATGTTTGTAAATTAATCAAACAAATTATATATCTATAATAATAATAATACTATGTCAAATGAGGAGAGTTGGAATAACATATTTTAAATTTTTATAGTTTTATTATTTGAATATTAGTTTAAAGTTTAATTTTGGAGATAAAGAAAGAAGTATATAGTGTACAAATATTAATGAGAACTAGATTTGATCACTTTTACATAAAAGAGTAAATTCCTTACTAATCTATATGAGATGTATATAGTACTTTGAGAGTGTAAAATTAAAGAATATTTATTGACTTTATTGGAATAAATTAAAGAAATAATTAAGAGGAAGAGACTTCTTACATTAAAGAAAAAAAGTATATAATGAGGTATGTTATAAGTGGTATGAGAGATACATGTTACAACATTGGACCTCTTATTGGTCTCAATGGTAAAACCATCACTTTCTTGTTTAGTAAACTAATAATCAGATAATTGTTAGGAACAAATAAGAAATGGGTAAACAAAACAATGGTCATATTTCTATAGGGTTTGGTACACTTTTTTAGGAACCTCATACTAAAATTTGAATGATGTGAAGAGGAGGTGGTAATATAGATAATCAAGAATCTAAAATATCCCTAATACTTCATAGCTTCAAGGTAAATTTAGATAATATAAAGGGAAATCAAGAAATTTTTCCCAAATCTAATGACAAGCAAGATCATATTACTCAGTACTTACAAGAAGCTAGAAGATAATAGAGTAGAAAAATAAGAATAACTCATATGAAGAGATATAGGAGTGAATCCACTCATACAAATCATTCTATAACTTCTAGCCACTTCTATGTCTAAAATGAAAAATAGGACATCCTAGTTATAAAGAGAATTAAAAAATATTATACCTCCAAACTTTCATGGAGAAACTTAAGGACTATCCCATGCCTTCCAAATATGTAAAAGTAATTTAAAGTATAAAATTATCTAAGCAATTTGAACGCCATATTAGCTACATATTAATTAGCCCAAAAATATGCCTTATATTGGTAGGAAAAATAAGCCATAAATAGGATCATGACCAAAAAAACTAGCATGGAAACTCTTTAAAAAAAAATTAGAAATAAATATTTAACATAAATATATTTTTATGAGAAGGCTACAGAGTTCCATGAGTTAATGTGGCAAGAGTCCACCATGGATGAATTTCTAAATAATTTCATGATTTGGTTGATATACATACCAATTTTTAAAGAAGGAAAAGCCAAAATAGAAAGGTTCATTAGTTGTTTTCATTTTTCATATAGAAAAAGGATTGAATTTGAAAATCCAAAAAGCATGGATTAGATTTTTTTATCGAAATAAAGAAATGAAAATTATAAGTGTTAGATTGCCAAGAAACAATTTATTACTAAGAAAAATGGGTTGAAGAAACATTCCTTTTCTAACACTTTTAAAAGTAATAATGGATAGAACTACAAAACACATTTAAATCAATAGAAAAATCTATGATAGAAAGCTCGACAAGGGTAAGAGCAAGAAATAGAACTTTGGAGAATAAGCGACACCACCAATAAAGTGTTGTGATTGCAATGAGAAATATTTGTGGAAATGGTGTACACAAAACCTAGTAAAAAAAGAAAAACATTAAATAACCTACAAGAGGCGTCTAAAGTGAGTGACACTCCTTGATATATTCCAAAGATTCATACACGATTGGATGGAAAACAAAGAAACCACCACTCCAGTATGGTGGAAATGAAACCTTGATATATTCCAAAGATTCATACACGATTGGATGGAAAACAAAGAAACCACCACTCCAGTATGGTGGAAATGAAAAAGGTTTCATTATTAATAGACTTTGGATATAATTTAAGCTATATTTACCCTAATGTAGTTGGAAAGTGTGAAATTCAAAAGAAAAAGCACTGTAATCCCTTGTTAGTACAATTGGGGAGAGGAACGAAAGTGAAAGTTAGAGAAATATTAAAATATTAATTATTAAATTTCAATGGACTAAACACTAATTTAAACATCAAAATTTCACCTTTGGGGTCATATAATTCTCTTGTTTATCTAGACTCATTCGAAACACACAAAGTGATTTTAAATCGCTTAGAAAATTCTTTGCTTGCATTAATGATGAAGAGGTAAGTGAAAGGAGTGTCTAGAGTTATTTATGCAAGGTATATTTTTTGTTACAATTAAAGAAATGTGCTCATAAAGGTTGTCAAACATTTCCATTTTAGCTTGAAAACTTATTTAGTAGGAAATAGAAACCATCTCTAGAAGACTACCTTACTTTCGAGAAATATAAAGATCTCTTTTCTCACGAATCCCTCCAAGGAGATACATAGATTTCACCATTCATCACATTCCTTGAGTATTTCTTGTATCTACATCTCCATATATAATGACTATACCTCATCTAATGGACTTAAATATTCAACTAGAAGAGGTCTTAGATAACAAATACCTAATACCTAATATATGTGATTATATCTCATCTAATGGACTTAAATATTAAACTACAAGAGGTGCTAGATAAGAAATGCATAATACCTCATATATGTCTTTAGGTTGAATTAATTATTTTTTAAAAATAAATATGAGACTCTTCTTCTTTATATATGAAAAAAGTTTTAATAAAATCACCATAAAAAACAAATATAGTTTTCTCTGAATTGATGACTTGTTTTACCAAGTGCTAAGATATTAACAAATTAGAATCAAGGATAAATACATTCATAAAAAAACATTTTGGACATGATATAGATACCATGAGATTGTAGTGCTTCCATTTAGACTAGCTAATGCACCAACCTCTTTCTTGTGTCTCATGAATATTGTTCTTAGTAGTTTTGTTTAGCATTTTTCCTTCGTATTCATAGACAATATTCTAGTTTATTTAAAAATTAAGGAAGAACATGATGATCACTTTGATATTGTTCTTCAAACACTTAGAGAGAAAAGATGTATGGTAAGTTTAGAAAATCTTCATTGTATAAGAAATAGATACAATATTTGGGACAGGTAGTGTGTGAAGAAGGAATTTTTATGGATCCATAAAATATTAGAGCTGTTAATGAGGGGGAAATAACTAAAACTGTAGCTAATATAATTTATTGGAATTACATGTTATTATAAAATATTCATAGAATATTGCTCTAAATAGGATATCCAATTACCTCCTTGCAAAAGAATGGGGAAAATTTTGAATGGAGTGGAAATAGCTTTGAGAAACTAAAGTAGTTATAAATTATTTCTCCAATCCTGAAATTAGCCTACCCAAATAAAATTTCTATTCTATGTATATATGCTTATAAATAAGGTTTGACAAGTTTTTTTAGTATGATAAGGACATGTAATCAATTATGAATATAAGAAATTAAAAGACGGAGAGAAAAAATATGTTGCACTAAGACATAGAGATAGCAGCCATCACACATGCTCTAAAAATGTAAAGAAACTACCTCATAGGAAGAAAGTTTAAGCTAAAAACATACAATGTTAGTCTCAAATACATAATTCAGCAACTAAATTTTTATATTAGGAAAGCTAAAGGGCTCACATTCCTTTGTGAATACAATTTTGAAATTGTACACATTAAAGGAAAATAAAACAAAATCAGTGATGTATTAAGAAGAAAAAATAAATTAGATATGTGTTATTTTAGAAACCAATTGGCACAAGAAATTTGTGGAAAATATAAAATCAACAATAAATTTTAATGAATAATACATGAAAAAAAAAAAAAATAGAAATATGAATTATTAGGTGAATAAATAATGAATGTTTGTTAATAGACAAAGATAAAATTTACTTGCCTAAGGATTCACAATAGAAAATATTCATCTTAGATGAATTGGATAAGAAATCAACAATTGGAAATTGTGGTTATCAAATGTTAATAACTACATTTATGAAGGATTTTATTTCCCCTTCATGAAACTAAGGACTAGGAGGAAACACGAGTTTATCATGGTAGTGGTACATAATCTTAGTCAATCCAAACACTTTATTTCTATTAGATATACATTTAAGTCCATTAAAAAGGAAAAATTATTTATTAAGGAGGTATTTAGACTTAATGGTGTTCCTAAAACTCTTATTGTAGAGTGTGATGCCAAGTTCACTTATAAAATTTGAAGCTTATTTTTTGAATGTATGGGAACAAAGTTAAACTTTATCACAACCTGTCATCCTCAAACGCATGGAAAAATGGAAAGAATGAATCCAATTTTAAAATATATGTTAAGAATGTATGTCATGGAAGAACCAACAAAGTGGGAATATTACCTCCACTTACTTGAACTTTCCTATAACAACGAATATCAAACTTCTTTGAAGATGATAACCTTTGAGGAAACGTATGGAAAAATATGAAAATTGCCTCTTATTTGGGACCATCATAGGATTGGTTAATATTGGGAGGAGATATGTTAAAGGAAATGGGATAATTGGTTAAAAATATCATGCATAATTAAAGAAAAGCAAGGTAAATAGAATAGTTATGTATATTTGAAGAGAGTTCACAAAGAGTTCAATGTGGGAGATCATGTGCACTTATAAGTTTAACCAAATAAAAGTACACTAAAATTGGCAATTGTGTTAGGTTATGACCTAGATACTATGGATATTTTGAATTATGAGCCAAAATTGGACCTCTTAGTTATCAACTATCCCTTTAAGGAAAAAGAATAGTTCTTAATAGATTTCATGTATATTTATGAGATAAATGTGTACATGAATCAAATCATATGATTGATTGGAATGTTGTAGAAGTGGAACTAGAGGGAGATTTCATGGAAGAACCACTATATGTATTATATACAAGAGGGTAGTCATGCTATGAAATAGATAAAAAAAGTTGAAAGTTTAATGGAAATTTCAACCCAAAAAGAGAAATCTTGGGAGTTATAGGATACTTGATGCCACAATACTAGTTTAACAGATCCTAGCATGTAAGAACTCATGTGCTTCTTTTAAAATTAAAACTCTTGTTTAATACAAAAGTAGGTTCAGCTCAACAAAATACATATGAAGGAATGAGAGCCATATAAATAAAATACTGATATAAAAACATAAAAGCTTTTCGGCCAAATGTTACAATGGGCAGCCTCTTGGCTCTCATCCCTTCAAACCATTCCTCTTACTCTCTATATTCCTCACCTCTCCTCACTTCTCTCTGTGTCTTTTCACACGCTCACAAGTTACATATTTATACATAAATATGAATTTATTCCACTCCATAATTTCCTCCACACAAATCTCAACTTAAAATCTAAATTAGATTTATCTTGTTTGGACTTAACTAAGTCCCATTTATGGAATTAATCATCCCTAGATTATCTACCTAGTTAAAATCCACTGATATCCTTAATAATTTAAGGAATATTTAAAATAATCCTCACATTTATAATTTCTTTGCTAATTTATTAAAAATGAGAAAATTAATTTATAAAATAATTACAATATCTCACCCCCTTAATTACACAATTGAATGATGAAAATTTAACTTGATGCTCATCCATCAGACTCCCCATGTAGATATTTTTCCATAGACTCATGTCTATGAGGTCTGTTTCTTTTCTGTAATAATGCGATAGCCACAAGTCCTGATGACTTTCTCCCTCCAAGATTCCAAACTCTGTTCTGTCACTGGTCCTTCAAGGTATCAACTCGATGTGGTAACTCATCACTCACTCTGTTGATCGGATTCCATCAGCTTCTCCAACACTTCATTTTTCCAATTCCTCGGAGTAACACCTCTTTGTCGAATTCTTTCATCTCCAACTGTGTTGAACACTGAACTTTCTGCCATGAATAATAATCAAGAACTCCTTCTTGATTGCAAATATAGTCTTTGATTTTTTTTATAGCAACAATGCTCATCCGGTGTTGTACCTACATTCACCAACAAACTATTAGTTTTAAAAAGATAAGACCTTTCGGTCTCTTTTGATGCTTCAGGCATCAATCTCCCATCACTGACTTTCTGGACTTCAATATATTTTGTTTTGAACTGCTAGCTACTTCCATCTTCATCTTGTTGATTCAATATTTCTATCTCCTTTATGTCTCTATGGACATAAGTTTCTTACTGCTTCTGATTTTCCATCTTAATGCCAAATAATTTCTGCTCAATTTCTCTGAATTCAACATCATATTTGTTAATGTCGATTTATGTACTTATAGTTACATTATTATTTGAAAATTTAAAACATTCATTAAACTCTATAAATGTTAAAAATATTTCATCCCTATCACACATAGTAACTGTAATTTCTTCTAGATTAGGTTTTGCAAGTTTTACTTCTCCATCAGGTTCCTTAACCCATCGTTCCAAGAACTCGATTTCCCTATCAAATCTTTTCATCACTTCGTCGTAACCTTCATTTCCAGCTTCATCCTTCTTCTAGCAATATTCCTAAGTTGTCGTGGTTTCTATTCCATCACATTGTAAAATTTCATCAGAAAAATTATGAAACAAATACATTTGTTTACCTCCTTGGAATATCTCTTTGGAATTTCTACTATGCTCGTCCTCCATAATAGTTTCAACTTGGGGTCTCAGAACAAACAAGACTTTATTTATGATTTCTTCCTACTGCAAAAAATTAGTACATTTTTCTTTTGAAAGGATTTTTCCATCACACTTCTCCTAAAGAGTTTCATTCATCTCCATGACAGTTCCATCAGACTGCTCACCCTCTTTCGCACATCCTAGAAACATACATAAACTGTGAGATTTAAAAATGTAAGGCTTCATAGCCTTGTCTGCTTCTCTTTCCAACACATCTTCAACTTCTTCTGAACTATCCTAATAGTTCATGAGATCTTCCTCATTGATCTCTTCACCAATAATTTCACCCTGTTTTGGGCCACAAATGGAAACATGCATTTTTAACTCAACTTCACTGATTTCTTCACACCTCAACATCTGATTGAGCTTCCTCATCTCTTCTGCCAACTGCATGTTTACTTGCTTTTCCCTCTTTGCGTGTAGCCTCTGCCACTTCACTCTCTTTCTCATGGTTCAACCATGTGTTTGGTCTTTCACATTTTCTTGTAACAACTCCATTAACAATTCAAGGTGAACTGTTATCTTAGCCTTCTCTCGCTCGTACTCTGCATCCATCAACTACTCACATATGCCACTTACCATGACATTTTCCTTCTTCTCCCTTCTGATGTGGTCTTCATCGGATCTTCAGAAATGACTGACACCAATCATCATCCTCTTCCTTTGTGAACGTCATTTGTTCATGTGTGGATTTCATTCAATCCACCTTTCAACAATCCTTCACACTTTTCATTCATCAAAAATGCAAGTTCTCCTCCTACGCTTGGTTTCTCTTGGTTCTCTATATTGGAATTAATCTTTGGCAACCCTCTTGCTTCACTTTGCTACAAACAACACTTTAGTAACACATGTGTTATAATGACGAACTCTTTGGGTGTCGGGCTTTGCTGATCATGCACCCCATTACATTCAAACTTTTTACTTAGCTTACGACTCGTTGACTTCAGACTTACACCAATTCTTCATCTTGGATGAAAATACTCAATCTCAACTCAAACTATCCAAACTTTCATTTGACTCTAACATTTGTTTTGACTTCAAGCTTTGCCCCAATAATAATGATAGTGGATATTTTGACTTAATTCAAGTTACACAATCCTCCAACAAACATACACCCCTGATACAATTTTAGGATGTAAAATCTTCACTCTCTTTCATACTTCATTCTTATGAAAAATCATCAGTTTTCCCTTATCATTTCACATGATACTAAAGTCTTTAGTTGAAATGCAATTCATGTTTTTCAAGATTTATTTTGAGGTGAAAATAAATAAACCATTCAATCTTTAATGTTCAAAAATACCTTCCTAAATTATCATACCTCATGCTCATATTAAGGTTATTAATAAACCTTTCTTTCTGCAATCTCAATTCTCTGGTTTCCATTCTTTTATGTTGTCTTTTTCACTGTAAATACTCACATGCCCACAAGCTCGTCGTCTTAATGCAAACATTACCCTGCACTTTTATGCATCATATAACATCATTTCACATCTCTTCATCTGTGTACATAGAACATGTGTTTAACCTCTTCGATGAATAATGTACAACTTGTACATCATGTCCATCCCAAATATAACCTCCTTAGATACCGCCACATGATGGTAAAACAAATATTTTACAACATCAAGTAATTATGTTTTCAATCACAAATCAAAATAATTATCCTTTTTCCAATTACAAGCTTTGGTCCGAAATGACTTCACCAAAACTACGAAGAATCCATATTATGCAAAATAAACCCTCTCACATAAAAATGCATGCTTTCCCATTCATTTTCCATTCATTTATAGTTCTGCATTTGCAACGAGTATGGCAAGGAAATTTAATCATCTAGATTTTAAAATACCTCTACTCAATGAATATTGATTCATTCAATGAGCACTTACCTTGAATCCTCTAGCGGTTGAAATGATCCAACCCTCCTCTTACATAATCTTTAGGAATACATTCAAGCCTCCACAGATTTACTTTGAATGTGCAAGGTCCATTCTCTAACAATCTCTCCCCTTAGTTTAAGCCAAGTTCCTTCATCTCAATCTTTTCGATTTCAATTTATTTCTTTGAAAACATGAAATCCTTTCAAGGTTACATTCTCCAAAAAAAACGTACATGATTTTTTCAAAAACTTCACCTTGATCAATCTCAGTGTCCTTTTCTTATGCTGGAAGATGGTACCATGGAAATACTGGATCCATAACTTGAATGTTCTGCTCGAGCCGCACCTCTTTCACAAGCCCCACACATGGATTTTTTTGAGTGCCTTGATATGAATGACTTCCAGAACTCACTGCAGAAAGAAAATTTCCACTTTCAAAGTAAAATAATCAATTTTACTAAGACCCACGTTAATCTTCACTTGATGTGATTTATTTTTTCTTTGCCACTTAATGTGTAATTACATACTCCATTGTATTAACCCATAATACTTATATGTCATAGCATCATGTCATTTCCATGCTTCAATAATAAATGGATTGAAAGCTAAGTATCGATAACCATAAATTTTCATAACGTCTCCACAATACGAGATCCTGGAAGCCAGCAGAATGCATTTGTGGAACCGACGGCAGAAATTACTCCTTTTCAACAATAAATTATTAAATTGTGCACCATTCACAATTTTTCCTTCTCGTGGACAACTGGAAGTCCTAGTACAAGCAAAATGTTCCATCTTCGCCCTCAAGTCATTTCGTTAAAGGCACTTTAAATTTTTTTCGAAATTAATCATTTATTCTTCAAAGTCCTTGAAAACCTAAATTTAATAACCTTAAAAATTTGTCGAAACTACATGGTTCTTTCTTGAAAGTCCTTCGCCAGATAGGATTTCAACACTGTCGAGCCATTGAACGAGTCCACAGTCAGTACGTATCCGCATCCTCTATTTTCCATGTCACGCTACGATCTGGAATGCGGCTGCTAAATAAAAAAGAGCACTACAGGCAAGACCCAGGTTCACATGGTTGTGGCCAACAAGGGTCCGGTGTAGTCTAGTAACACGCCGGCATTTTCACCCTGTTCGGGAAGAACAGAGCGTCTCACCCGAGGCGTGCCGCGACCACATGGGAAAGGGGAAGAAATCACAGACGAGGAATAAACCCGCAACCACAGAAAGAAAGAGAATCCATTACATATACCAGAATATTCATGCAAGATCACCAATCAAGTATACAGACAGTCGCAACTTAAAAATTTAAAGCAGTGTAAACACATCATAACCCATAACCCAAAACATAGAGACAGCAATCCTTCTTTATATTATTCTTCAGCTGAGTACATGATTACATAGCTTCCTTCTCTGATAACTCATAAATCAGATACAGATGGATCTAAGAACAGAGAATACAAAACATAGAGAATAGAGACCAATGGAGAGAACAAGTCTGATTCCTCCGCGGCTGGTTCCGCGTTCAATCATTTCGCAACAGCAACCGATCAACCAACCTCTCTTCTTCAGCCGGGTGATTGCCTTTTATTCACCCGCTCGTCGCGACTGGCGGCTTCTCTGCGTCTTTGCTCTGGCTTTTCCCGACTTCTCTTCTGATGTCTGCATGTTCTACTTCCTGTTTGCTGCTGTATCTCTTTCATCTGTACTTTTCTCTGTTCCATCTTCAGTTATCAAGTGCTTCCGCACCGCCTTGGTAGCTCCGCAACTCCTGGTCGCGCGGTGCGGTCGCGTTAGCTATGTGTATTCCCTTCGCAACTCAAAAAGAGTCCAAGTTCAAAATTCAAAACTTAAACAAAAACAAGGGCCCCAACAGGCCCCGACCACAATCCTTTGACTCGTCCGCGAGTCACTCGCAAATGACAGTCTCTACCTCCATACCTTCGCCGGCCTCTGTGCCCTGCTCTGCTGCTCTTTCTTCTGCTGCCCTTTCCTGTTGTACTCCGCCACCTGCTGATTCAAACAAGGGCCCCAACTCCGGGACCCGGCGGAGTGCTGCATCTCGAAGCTCCGTGAAAGTTACTACTGCTTGCTACCATTCCTGCATAAGCAGGTCAGCATCTTGAACAATTCGGTTGGCTGTAGCTTCGTCGATGGGCGTCGGTGCATCCCCGAACAGCGTGGCGAGTTGGGACTCGGTAGTGGCATCCAGCTGATGCATTGCCTCGGCATGGTTGCGAAGGGGCGGCCGCATCTCCCGGATGGTGTGCTTAGTTGCTGCTGATGCGGCCTCGGTCGTCTGCATTTGAAGTTCCAGCTCGTCTGTCTGAGCGTAGAGCTGGTCTAATCTGGCTTGGTCCGTGGTCGCCCGAATTTGGGTGGCGAGTTGTTGCAGTTGAGTAGCAATGGGCTGCATTTTGACTGTCAGTGCGAGGGAGCACTCCTGCAAGCTGCGTAAAAGGGCCGAAGCCGCTGCTGTCGTGGAATGGAGAGTCTCTTGTAGATTGACTGCCTGTGCCTGCTTGGCAGTGACCGGTCCTGAATAATCAATGGGTGGATCTGGGAGGGTAGGCCGTGCGGCCAACGCCGCTTGTAATTCCTGGTTCTCTCTGCAAATGGTGGTGAAGACGTCCCCGAGCTGGCGAGCTTGTAAGGCTATGCTGTCCTGTTCGATGCGAGCAGGGAGTGGGGCATGGTGAGCCCGTGCCTCCGGCCATACGTTGGAAAGCGCCTGATTAACAATGTTGGCCTGTTCCTGGAGGTAGCTCTTCTCCTGCAGTAGCTGATTGCGCTGTTCAGTAAGCGTCGTGATCTGGTTCCCCTGCTCGGTGCATCGCCGCTGTAGCTCTGCATGAATCTGCTCGGCCTGGCCGGCCGCCCGCTGAATGAGCAAAAATAACTGTGCTGGACTCAGGTGTGCTGTAGTCGTTGTGCGCGGGGCATCCTGCTGAGGCGTCTGTTCCTGTAACGACGGTCCTACGGCCGCTGCTCGGCCTGCAGTCTCTGGAAGGTGGACCGGCGTCTGTTGTTGTACCGAAGTGGCCATATCAGGCTCTGGCCGGTCCTGCTGCGTTGTTGGCGCTGTGGAAGGGCTGATTGAATCAACCCCAACTCTGTCTTGCTGAACAAATATAGTGGCAATGGGCTCCTGGGACGTGGCCACGGGGTCAACTGGGGGTACCACCGCGGCAGTACTGGAGGTGACCTCCGCCCCGTGGTCACCGCCGAAGAGGTCCCGGATCAAGGAATCGGACACAGTGGCTGATGAAGTGGACGGATTGGAGGAAGTGGCATGTGGTCTGCTGGTGGAGGGGGCGGTGGATGGAGTGACCGAGGAGGGAGGGAAACGAAGGTTGAGGAAATCCGCTGGGTCAATCAGCGGTTCCTCCGGGATCAAGGTAGCTGTGGGCGGTGTGACTGGTGGATCATCCTCCGTAAGGTCCACCACGGGATCTGCAATACGGGCCCGCTTGGGTGGGGGCGGCCCAGAGGAATCGGGTTCGGGGCCCGGTTCACCCATTGTCGTGATGATGGGGGTGGCAGAAGTGAACAGGGAAGTGGGAAGTGGGGAAGTGAGGGAAGCAGTGTGGGAGAGACCCAGTGACCGGTTAAGAAGAAATTCATTAAAGGAAGGAAATATAGGGGCGCTACTAGAAACAACCTGGGTGGCCACGTTGAGTCTCCGGACTTGGTCGTTCATATGCTCCACAATGGGGACCAGCGCCTCGGGCAGGGTCGCTGCGCTCCCGGCGGCCTCTGTGGTTATCGCTACCGCGACTGTGGAAGATTCCCCGGCACTGGTCGCGGCAGGCTGCTGGGCCGCCCGCATCCCATCAAAGTTATATCGGATGACTCCATCCTGAACGTGCCGAACGACCCCCGGCCATGTTAAAACCTCTCTATGGAAGATACTGTCGGTCAACTGGAACTGCAAGGGCGCCATGTGAAATGTGTGGTGCGGGACACAAGCCGGCCGGATGAAAGTGTGATTATGGCTGACGCCAAACCACACTTGTTCGCCGTATTCATCCAGCAGGTTCCGGGGTACCCGCTGCTGAGAGGCCACCACATCGACCATCCTCCCGTACCATTCGCGGAACGCCTCCGCGTTCACCTGCTTGCTGCTGGGGGCCGTGGACACCTGCCAGGGGGAGTATCGCATCGCGAACGGTTGGCCCCCGGTGAGTTCCGCTGGTGTTCGGATCGGAGGAACATGCCATTTCCACATGGCGAAGGCTAGGAGCAAGTATCCGTAGATAAAACTGGTGGTTCGTCTGTAATTGTCTTCGCAGGCCGCGAAGAGTTCCTTCAACACGAACGCGCTCCAATTCAATCGGGCCCCTTTGACGCAGTGCTCCGCAATCGAGATTGTGTCCAAGGTGCACTCGCCCTTGGTGTAATGGCGCATGGTCTTGCTCGCTATCAGATAGCAAGCAAACCGGATTTCTGGTACATTGATCAAATCTATCTTGGCACCCTTGCCACCTCGACGAGTACCATATTTGGTGTATAGGTCCGCCTCGGCCGATTTCCGGGCGCGCTTGGAGGCCGTCTGCCCCGCAGAGGAAACATCTGCCCCAAATTGACATAGCCCCGTAAGCCGACTAATATCAGCTGCATGGATTGGAATCTCCTCGTTCAACCACAGGGACCCGTTCTGCACCCGACTGAGGAGGAACCGGGTGCATTGCAGAACTGGTCCGGTGGTGCCGAAGACAGGGAGACTGCGTAAATTCATTAACGTCGACTGCTGAAGACCCCGGAATTCGTCCTTCATCCGACTGTTAGAGCTGCTCCCCGGTGTGTAGCGGTGTTCCATGAACGTCTGCCAATGCAGATGGGGAAACTCAGCCGGGTCGGACAAGTTAGCGTCCATGCAGGGCGCATTGTCGTACTTGCCGACCAGTGATAATTCGAGCCGGTGAATTCTGTGATCCAGCACCGGTTCCGGGACGGAGAGAACAGCTCTCGGCATCTTGGCGCGTCTCTGATAGACCTGGAGGATTCTTCTGGAGTTCCCTGCTAAGTTCTGAGTGCTCTGAGGCTGCAAGTGCTCGGGAGTCGCTGAAATTTCCAAACTGAATTGGTCCGTCATCCCGGTGCCGATAGCCTTCATGCAAATTGGGCCATCCGCTGGCACGCGCGGGGTTGATGAGACTCCATAACGGCATTTAATTCTTGCTATCATGCTTGCCTGCGATAATCGTGTGATCAATCGCAGGCCTGTGTGTAATCTGACAGTTGCTGACGGCGGCATTGGAAGATGGGTGGACCTGACGGCGGAGAGAACTGCGGCTGATGGGGAATGATTACGGTATGATTACTGTCCATTAAGGGAATTTATGACCAAAATCTGAGCTATCCTACGGACTGACAAAAGGACTGACGGTTATGACCTGGACTGACGCTGGCACGAGGACAGATCCTTCGTGCAGGACACGCTGAACTGGGAGCAGCGTCCTACTGGGTTGGCGCGCCGCCACGCTGGACTGGCGTTGCGACACGCTGGACTGGCCCGCTCCGACCATGGTCGGTTGCGGTATGGATGCCGCAACTGACGGTTTATTTGACTGACTGCAAAGAAATGGAAACGACTAACTATGCTCATCCCGGTTGTGGGAGAGTTATTCAACTACGCTACTCTACGGGTGCTCTCGGTTGCGAGAGTTATTGATGGAAAGGGAGA
The DNA here is from genome assembly GCA_034641835.2 of Pinus albicaulis. Classification (NCBI taxonomy): domain Eukaryota; kingdom Viridiplantae; phylum Streptophyta; class Pinopsida; order Pinales; family Pinaceae; genus Pinus; species Pinus albicaulis. Next base: position 35,420 of record JAXQQM020059143.1, read on the forward strand.
AGGTACCTACTCCTGGTAGGGCTTCAGGCGTGCGCCATTCACCCATCCTGGAAGAACCGAGCCGTCCAATTGTGCCAATCGAACGGCTCCTGAGTCGCGGATCTCGATAACAAAGTACGGTCCCAGCCAATGCATCTGGAGCTTGCCTGGAAACTTCTGGAACCGGCTGTCGTACAAGAGAACTTTGCCGCCAACCTGGAAAGTTTTAGTCTTGATGTGGCGGTCGTGCCACGCTTTCTGTCTGGCCTTCTGAACCTTCTGATGGAATTTCGCAAGAAACCGAGCTTCGTCCAGCTCCTGTAGCTCGTGGAGTCGTTCCTGCAGTGACGCATCTTCTGAGAAGTGAAGGGATGTTGCGATCAAAAGGCTGGGGACGGTGAACTCGGCGGGAATCACAGCTTCCTGGCCGTACACCAGCTGGAATGGCGTCTGGTTTGTCAAACGTTTTACCGTGGTCCGGTAAGCCCATAATGTCGCTGGTATCCGCTCATCCCAATCATCCCGCCGAGCGTTGCAGATTTTCGTCAAACCCTTCTCCAGAATCTTGTTGAAGGCTTCCACCGTGCCATTAGCCTGCGGGTGGTATGGACTGCTCTTATGATGCTGTATCATAAATGTCTCCAGGAGAGATTTGACCGTGGCATTAATGAAATGCGTGCCTTGATCACTGGTCAGGCTGCGTGGGCAGCCAAAGCGGCTGATGATGTTTTCAAAGATGAACCGAGCAGCGGTCTCAGCGGAGCAGTCGCGTACCGCTGCTGCTTCCGCCCATTGCGTGAGATAATCAGTCGCCGTAATGATGTACCGAGCTTTGGAATGGCGAGCAACTGGTGCAATGGGCCCTACAAAATCGACAGCCCACTTCTCAAATGGCCGCAACACATGCACGGGGTGTAGCGGAAGCTCATCTCTGTGCGAAGGCCGTCCCGTCCTCTGACAAATATCGCAACGTTTCACATAGGCCTTACAATCTGCATGCACCGTCGGCCACCATAGACCAGCTTGAAGTACCTTGCGGTGGGTTTAGCCCCCACGTGTCCGCCCGCAACTCCGCTGTGACATTCCCACATCACCGCTTCCTGTTCATGGTCAAGAACACACCTGCGCAACACCTCATCCAGGCCCAGCTTGTACAGCTGCCCTGCGATCAATTGATAATCGGCCGCCCGGACAACCAAGTGGCGTTTCTGAAGCGGCGTGTAATCCTCGGGGCACTGTCCTGTGGTCAGATACGTGGCAATGTCAGCCAGGTAGTCTGGGACCGCTTCAACGCGAAACAAATCAGCATCCGGAAGCTGATCATCTAACGGACCATCGTTTTCCCCCGACTCCAATCTGGATAAATGATCAGGCCCGACATTTAGCCGGCCCGGTTTAACAATTACATCGAACGTAAACTCCTGAAAGAGGAGAAGCCATCGGTAGATCCTTCCTTCCAACACAGGCTTATTGACCAGATATTTTAAGGCCGAATGGTCCGTGAAAAATGTAAACTTACCGCCCAGAAGGTAGTGGCGGAACTTCTGGAGAGAGTACACCATTGCCAGCGCCTCCCGCTCGGTCGTGGTATAATTCTTCTCCGCATTAGATAGGCGTCGGCTGGCGAAGTATGCCTGGTGGTCAACTGTCGTTTCCCCGGGTTGCGCTAATACGGCGCCAAGTGCAATCCCGGACGCATCAATGTGCACACGGAACTGCTTATCCCAGTTTGGATGAACGAGAATGGGTGCCGTCGCCAATTTCTCTTTTAACGCGTCCAGTGCCTTCCTGCACTCTGCTGTCCATTCAAAAGCTTCCGACTTCCGCAACAGTTTCTCCAAAGGGGCAGTGATTTTGGCGTAGTTGCGGATAAAACGCCTGTAGTATCCAGTGTGCCCGAGCAATGCCCGCAACTGTTTCACGTTCTCGGGGGCCTCCATGTGGACAATAACCGCGACCTTGGCGGGATCAACGCAGACCCTTTGCTTACACACCACGTGACCCAAGAGTGTGCCGAATGGTACTGCAAAAATACATTTCTTCAAATTCAAGGAAATCTGCAGCTGGCGACACCGATCGAACATAACACGCAACAGGGAGGCGTGTTTCTTCAGCAGGCTGTACACGGTCCAATCATCCATATAGACTTCCAGGAATTTGTGAATATACTCCCGGAAAGCAGCAATAACAATCCGGGAAAACACGGCTGGCGCGTTCTTCAGTCCAAACGGCAGGACATGGTATGCGAATGATCCCCACTCGGTTGTGAATGTCGTCTTTGCCTTGTCCTCTTCAATGATGCGCACCTGATGGTAGCCCGAAAATCCATCCGTGAAAGAGTAAGCTTCGTTTCCCGCGACATGATCTAGTACTTCGTCGCTGAAGGGAGTGGGAAACGGATCGTGAATACAAGCATTATTCAAACTCCGGTAATCTACGCAGACCCGAATTTCCACTTTATCCTTCTTGTTCTGGATGACAATGGGACTTACCCACTCAGCTTCCTCTACAGGAAAGATGAGACCTGCAGCCAGCATTTTATCGATCTCCATCTTTACCTTCTCTTTGATGCGTGGATTTAACCGGTAGGGTCGGTGCTTGACCGGCCTGGCTCCTGGTTTCAGTGTGATGCGCATCTCACCCAAATCCCCTTTTATCCCCTTCAGGTCCGCAACTGAAGACGAGAATAGATCTTCATACTCCCGAAGGAGGCTGAAAATTTCTCTGGTCGTCTCCGCGTCCCAGTAATCTCCCACCGTTGCCAGTTTCGGTTTCTCCTCCGTTCCTATGTTCAGCTTCTTTGTCTTTAGGGGCTGCAAATGGACTCCTTCTGTCGTGGGCTCGTCGCGGACACTCCGCTCGCCCTCCTTTTCATCAAAATGGAGATGCCTCAGGTCCTCCAAACTGTCGTCCCCTGGTTCGCCGTCAACCCGTTGGCAAACCAACTCGCTCTTCACCCCTGAACGTGACGCCACCGGTCCCTCATTGGGCTCGGGATGGCGGAAAAACAGAACCTCCTTGACGGCTTGTAGGGCCTGAGATTCCTGTGCCGTCTCCCCCTCGAATGAGAAACTCTGGACGAACTTCTCCGCAACTGCTTGCCAAGAGCGGGTTCCCCGTTTCCGCTCTTCCGCTAGGTACCAGGCCTGGGGGATTGTACCCAGGGAGTGTATAAATCTGTGGACCCACAACTCTTCAGGGTACCTGGCGCTGCGCCACTGTTCCTCGCACGCCCGCAAGTGCTGTCGCGGGTCTGAGTCTCCATGGTGTTTAAGTGTAATGCAGGGCCCTTCATCCTCTTTGAAGCGTGCCCGTAGTGCATCCGCCACCAGCTCCCATCGCAACAGAGTGTTGCGGTGATTGTTCCACCATCATCCTGATGTTGACTTCAGAGCCACATCCCACAGGGGTATCCGGCATTCTTATGGGACCCGGTCTTCCACCTTGAGGATAAAAGTATTTACTGCTTGCATGTTTGACAACGTGGGGTACCCGCGGATCTCGGTCCCCACCCACCGGACCTGCGCGATGGCGGCACATCGCCGCGTGGTGGTCTCGTATCCCCCTTGCTTCCAATCTTCCCATGCAAGCTCGGATCCGAGTTCCGAGCTCTGCACACTCCGCCAACTGATAGATCCTGTTGCGGTCGGGTTGATATAATCGTCCCGCCTCCCGGCGGTCATCTGATAGAGGTGGTCCATTATCTGAGCGTCCTCCCGACTATCCACCGGTTCTGTGTATTGCGGCCCCTGATACGGGTCGAGAGGCTGAGTCACCCGTACCTCCCCATCCTCAAAAATCATCAGCTCCTTCTTGAGATCGATGATCGCATAATTCTCAAAAGCCCAATCAATACCAAGTAAAGCAGGATAGGGGTCCTTATCGCCCATGATATCAATAACTTCAAAGTCGGCATATGTCTTTACTCCCGCAACATCAACCTCGACACCCTCGAGTCGGCCGATTGGCAAAATACAGTACTGGTTCGCCATCCTAAGTTGGATCGGGAAATAGGCGAGCCGGGGCTTTCCAAGAGCCTCCCATGTCTTTCGTGGCAATATGTTGACGTCGGACCCCAGGTCCAACATCGTGTCGCTGATTTGGAATCCTGCGATCTGTGTGTTAAGTCGAAATTCTTTGCCCGTTCGTTGCTTGTTTCACTTGACACGCTGCACGTATTGAGGTGTAGTGTCTACCAAGTTTCTGGGTTCTGCGTGCCCCTGCAGCGCTCCGTCCAGCACCTGTCTGAGCTGCTGCCGCAGCACGGTGTCATCAACAATCCTGAGAAACAGCCGGAGCCAGTCCGCAACTACAGCATCTGCGGCGTTCTGATCCCCGGTTTCCGGTAGCTGGGGCTCCTCCAGCCCTCCTTCTTTTCGCATCTGGGCGAATGCCTCAACCGCCTCCTGAAAGTACTTCTTCTGCACCTCGGGTCGAATCAACTTCTTTGGGGATGCCGGCCGCACCACTCGTACTGGCTCCTTCTCGTGGGCATCCTCACCAGTCTTCTTTCCGCCTCTCGTTATTATCGCAACATTCTGCATGTCAGGGGTTGCGACCCCTCGCGGTTCTGAGCCTATCAGATTCGTGGCCCTCTGCCGTGCCCGCTCTTCCCACTTTTTGATGAGTTCTGGGCAGTCTTCAGTGGCGTGGGCGTTGACCCGGCACTGGGAGCACCAGGGTCGTCGCGGAAGGGGACATTCGCGAGCCACATGACCCTCCTAGTCACAGTTGTAGCATTTTACCGGCCCGCGTCCTCCTGTTCGGCCTCCCCGCATGCCGCCACCTCTTCCTCTCGCAGCCTCGTTGACCCGGTACGAGGGCCGATCCAGTCGATCCGCAAGTGCGTCTAGCGCCCTGCACTGCTCCGTGTTGTGCGTCGTGGACACACAAAATTCGCAGTATACATTATTCGGCACCGTGGAGTACTTCTGTAGTATCGGGCACATCCGAGGAGGATGCCCTATCGTTCGGCAAATTTCGCAGTAGTCTGGGGTGGAGGACCCCGGTTGCGGTGGAAACCCCGCAAAGGCCTGTTGCGTCTGGTATACCCCCTGCGGGTTCATTTCCGTGCCACCCCCTGGTGGTGGCCCCCCCTGGATAGCCGCAACTGAGGGTCCAACTCCCGCGCCGCGCAACCGAGGACATTCGGTTGCGACGTGCCCCTCGACCAGGCAATGAGTACACCAAACAGTCGGTCGCGCTGGTCTTGCTGGCTGAATTTCTTTGAGCTTTTCAGTTAAACTAGCGATCTGATGTTGCAACCCTATCAGCGAAGGGTCTTGCGGAGCCAGCCCCCCCCTGTATTCCTGGGGGTATCCCGCCATGGCTTCAATCTTCATGGCCTGCTCCAAAGCATCCTGCAGATTATCAATCTTCTGTTGAGTGAGAGGGGTTCGCGTCAAGGGAAGTAGAGCCTTGATGAACCAGTCCCTCTGGTGGTTTGGATCGATCGGGTAGCTCAGTTTTCCGATCGCGTCCTTGAATCGCCGCATCAACTCCCATGCGGTTTCGCCTTCCTTCTGCTTAATTTCCCATAGCTCGGACAGACCCTGCTGGTCCGTCTGGGGGAGCTTGAATTCGCGGACAAAATCCCGCTTTACGTCCGCAATTACAGGATTAGGGTGCGCCTCAGACCACTTGATGAACCACCGCAGAGCTCTCTCTCTGAGCGTGGTTTGAAACTTTATCAACTTCCCTGCATCCGGTGTCTGTCGAGCCCTCCAGATGGCTTCGCACAGATACCAGTGTTGTTCTACATCGTCGTTTCCCCGGCCAGAGAACTCTGGGTACCGGGTGAAAGATCCAGCCATGTATACCGGCGGCGAATTAATCAAGATAAAACCTCCGGGTCCTGGTTGCGTAACAGTCCCGCTAGGGAAAAAACTACTACTCGTAACGCTGCTGCTACTGGGCGTTACCGGCGCCGCTGAACTACTAGATAACTGACTTAATGCTTGTAACTGAACAAAAATATTTCTTAAAGGTTGATAAAGTACCAGGGGAAGGTCGGGATCCTAGCCATGCGGACGGTGTGACGTAGGGCTGCCTGGAGGGGTGGGTGCCGTCTGATCCTGAAACATCTGCTGCATTACGTCGTACCATTCATCATCGGAACTTTCTTCGGGCTGCATCTTTTCCTTATCCTTGTTAATCGTTACTGCTCTTTCTCGTATCCTCGGGCTCCCATGCACCCACTGTACGTCTGCTGCTGTCCCGTCTCCTGTCCGGGTATCCAATCCCATGGTTCTTGTCCTCTGAGGCGCCTCCTTCTGGTTTTTCTTCCCGATCTCCCTTCTCTTCAAATCTCTCAGTACCCTTCTTCGCCACCTATCGGCGATCTGTGCCCGCCGATGTGCACGTAACTCCCGCAACTTGCATGCGGCCTCAACGTCCATCCCCCGTTCCCTACTCCTACAGTCTACACAGCATCGGTCCCCTCAATCCTTCCCCCAGTACGGGTGGTTTACGCTTCCATACTCGTTTTGTGGAATTCAATCAACCCTTCGTCCACCATTAGGGCTGTGATCCACAGCGGAATTTCCTTCAGCAGTTTTCCCCTCAGCCCTGAGTGAAACACAGCCTCAGCCTTTGAGAAAGATTGGTAACACTCAGCGGCAAACTCCACAACGTATCCTTCCAACGTGGTCTTGACCCAAAACTCCACTGCGCGGGTTAGTTCAGTATCTACCCGGTGTAGCGCTACCAAGTCTTCGTGCGCCCACCTGCGGTTTATCTTCCGCAAGCCTTCTTGGGCCGCCTTCGTTTGTAACCTCCGCAACCAGTTGTAAAGATCCGTGGGAAACCTTCCCCAGAAAATTTCGTACGTATCGCTAGCTGAGTCAGAGAAAAGAACAAGCTCCCTGACCGCCGCCTCCTTTTTTTTAATCAGCTCCGCCTGCTGAGTAATAAAATGGTCAAGATGATCATCCCACCATCGCCGTATTGCTCCTTCAAAGATCCTCGAGACCATGATCTAGATCCCCTCAGAACATGCGGGTCCCGGCAACGGAACCATTTGTTGGCGAAAAATAAGGTCTCGCGGGCACGACCCAGGTTCACAGGGTTGTGGCCAACAAGGGTCCGTGGTCTAGTAACACGTCGCGTTTTCACCTCAAGCCTGGAAAATATGGTAGAAAGGTTTCACCCTAGGCGCACACACCACATGGGAAAGTAAGAAACTGCGTACGAGGAATAAACCCAACCACAGAAGAAAGAGAATCCATTATATACTGTAATATCTATGCAAGATCACCAATCAAGTATACAGACAGTCGCAACTTAAAAATTTTAAAGCAGTGTAAACACATCATAACCCATAACTCAAAACATAGAGACAGCAATCCTTCTTTATATTATTCTTCAGCCGAGTACATGATTACATAGCTTCTTTCTCTGATAACTCATAAATCAGATACAGATGGATCTAAGAACAGAGAATATAAAACATAGAGAGTAGAGACCAATGGAGAGAACAAGTCTGATTCCTCCGCAGCTGCTTCCGCGTTCAATCCTCCCGCAACAGCAACTGATCAACCAACCTCCTCTTCTTCAGCCGGGTGATTGCCTTTTATTCACCCGCTCGTCGCGACTGGCGGCTTCTCTGCGTCTTTTCTCTGGCTTTTCCCGACTTCTCTTCTGATGTCTGCATGTTCTACTTCCTGTTTGCTGCTGTATCTCTTTCATCTGTACTTCTCTCTGTTCCATCTCCAGTTATCAAGTGCTTCCGCACCGCCTTGGTAGCTCCGCAACTCCTGGTCGCGCGGTGCGGTCACGTTAGCTATGTGTATTCCCTCCG
>JAXQQM020064789.1:0-57198 GCA_034641835.2 Pinus albicaulis
ATCATGAGGTAAATGACATGTGCATGGTTTATCTTAAAGTTTGACTTAAAAAGTTTATGGCAGAATTCACATCTAAAGTTAATGGGAGGAATCCTTTAGTTTGTGGGAGAAATGACACATGTACATAGTTTACCTTAAAGTGGTTGTGTTTTGTGGATATTAAAATGAAGAACCTATATTTAGATCTATTCCAGAGATTGAATGTAGGGGCATTTACTAGATGTGTCACCTTTCATAAAAGATGAGATCCAAAAGCTACCTGGCCCTTTACAGACTTTGCCTATAGAAATTGTAGAAGTTAACACTACATGTCCCAATTTTACCCTGTGAAGTGTGTAGAGGACTCGTAGAATCACTCAAAATAATTTACGTAGACATAAGCGTGTATAAGAATGCATGTGTTTTACATTGAATATTTTTCATTTTAAATTAAGAATCTTTTTGAAACAATTACCTAGATATATAACGTTAAAACCTATGTTTTGTATCAAATCACTTTTGGTTTCAAAAATGGGAGGAAGCCTTTAGTTTGTGGGAGAAATTCAACACATGTACACAGTTTACCTTAAAGTGGTTGTGTTTTATGGATATTAAAATGAAGAACTTCTATTTAGATCTATTCTAGAGATTGACTGTAGGGGCATTTACTAGATATGTCACCTTTCATAAAAGATGAGATCCAGAGGCTACCTGACCCTTTACAGACTCTGCCTATAGAACTTGTAGAAGTTAACACTACATGTCCCAATTATACCCTCTGAAGGGTGTAGAGGACACGTGGAATCACTCAAACTACTTTAAAGTTTGATGAAGAGCTACTTGGTAAGAAAAATAACTTGAGGAGGTAGATAATCCTAAATATGTTTGTAGGCTAAATAAGGAACTATATGGACTTAAAAAAACACCAACAACATGGTAGTCTTTAAGCTAGACAAGTACCTTAAAAAATATGTTTCAAGGGGCTAATAATAATCTATGGATAAAGGCTTATGGTGATGAATTACTAATTGTGTTTGTGTATGTGGATTATATTATGTTTAGAATCAATAAAAATCATCTAGTAAAATATTTTGGTGAAGAGATGAAATTTGAATTCGAGATGTGAATGATTGGAGAACTTATCTTTTACCTAGGACTACAAGCCATAAACTATACAAAATTCAATAGGCATATCCATTTCTCAATATAAATACCTAAGAGATATGTTGAAAAGTTTGAAATGGAATATTATAAACCTAAGTGAATCTCCATATCAATTGGATGCACATAACATGAAAATTATGTGCAAATGATGGATGATGAATGAACTAAGTGAATCTCCATATAAATTGGATGCAAGTTATGTGCAGATGATGGATGATGAATGAGGTGATGTTGATCATAACCTTTACATCTATATGATAGGAAGCTTGATATACATAACAAGGTTTATACTAGATATAATTTTGGAATTCAAGTTATGTGCAGATGATGGATGATGAATTTCCTAAGTGAATCTCCATATCAATTGGAAGAAATTTATTTGCAGATGATGGATGATGAATGACGTGATGTTGATCATAACCTTTACATATTTATGATAGGAAGCTTGATATACATAACAAGGTTTAGACTAGATATAATTTTGGAATTCAAGTTATGTGCAGATGATGGATGATGAATGACCTAAGTGAATCTCCATATCAATTGGATGCAAGTTATGTGAAGATGATGGATGATGAATGAGGTGATGTTGATCATAACCTTTACATCTATATGATAGGAAGCTTGATATACATAACAAGGTTTAGACCAGATATAATTTTGGAATTTATATTAGTTGGAATATTCAATCAACAACTAAATAGAGTTATCTATTACCAACAAACAGATATTAAGATACTTGAAAGAGACTACAAACAATGGAATATATTATCCAAAAGGTGAGAAAGTCATCTATTACCAACAAACAGATATTAAGATACTTGAAAGAGACTACAAACAATGGACTATAGTACCCAAAAGGTGAGAAATTTACATTCACAACATATAGAGATTCAACTAAGCTTGTGTGGATGACATGAAAAGTACAAGTGGACAATGTATAATTCTACTTAGGAAGAGTCGTTGGTTTAATGGTTGAGCAAGAAAGAGTCATTACTTTCTCTATCTAGAGTAGAAGTGGAATACATAGTAGTTACTTCCTTTTTAGTGTTTTGGATGAAATGGGCTCTACGATATATTAAGGTAAATTTCAGTGAACCTATATATCTAATAAGTGTTTCAATACAAGTGTAATAATAATTTCAAAAATAAAATATTCTACTTCCTTCAGTCACTAAACATATCATCATAAAGTACCACTTCCTCACACAACAAGTCTTTGAGAAAATAGTGAAGATGGAATACATACCCACAAAGCCTCTTGTTAGAGAAGCATTTGAATATGTGAGAAACAAATTAGGGATAGTTCTTGTAAATTATCTTGCTAGAGAACCATTTGAATATGTGAGAAATAAATTATGGATAGTTCTTGTAAATTATTGTCACTTATTTTACTTCAAAAGAAGAGCCTATGAAATTGAGTACAATATCTATGTGGGAGAGTACACAATATCTAAGGGAGAGAACACAATATAAGGAAGAAATAAAAAGAGTAACAAGAATAATATGATTATGTCAATAATTTGAAGTAGTCAAGAAGCATAATAAAGGACCATCATCACATTCAAATTGAAAGATAAAGTAGTCTTCTTCATGAAGAAGCAACATTAACTAGGTTCATCATTTAAAGGGCTCATTTTTTAATGAAAATATTTATGAAAAAAAAAGTACATATGTATATATATGTTGGAACACCTAATCCTACATGGGTAGGTGTGGAATGCGAAAAGTCACAATGGAGTCCAAGTGACCTTGGAATATGAAACCAAGAGTCACACCATTGTATTATAAATGTACATCTTTGTATAATGGAAAATAAGAAAGCATAACGCTTATCCTTCATTGAGTTGAGTCTCTTGTGTGTGTGTGTTCATCTTCCTCATACACCATGTGTGTGCTTTAACATGGTGTTTAACATGGTATCAGAGCGGGCAATTTCTGGCACTGCTCCACTTTGAATGAGCCATTTGTGTCTATGGCCTATGCATATCTGCAAAATTCTTGACATTTTTGCAACATTTAGAGATTTTTTGCAGCAGTGTTTTGAAGAGGAGCAGCATTTAAAATCGCAGCATTCAGAAATTGACAGCATTGGTTTTGAAGAAGGCAGCACTGCCCATCTGAAGGTTTTCATTCTAATTTTTCTTTGCAATTTCTGCCCATTAAATTCCGCATTTTTGAGCTGCTGGAAAATAGTTTAAAGAAGGTTTTTTGAAGATATTTTTGAGTTTTCATTGAAAAATTTCTGAGATTTCTGAGTTCTCTGTAAGTCTCTAAATTTACAAATTCTCCATTTTTCTGCTGCTGGAATTAATTTTGCTCTATATTTGGAAGAAGAAAAGTTTTGTTGCTATTTTCAAGTGAATTTCCTATCTCTACTCTGCTGTTTTTAAATAAAATAAAAATAAAAAAATAAAAAATAAAAAAAATCTCTTCCATTCCAGGCCTTTCGGCCCTCCTCCCCCTGCAATTTTGTTAACATCTGCATACACTCCTCACCATACGCACTCCCCATTGCTTCTGCAATCTGCATACACAACTCAACATATTCGAATCCCCATTCCTACCACTCAACCACTGCTCTACACCCTTTCTACTATCCTTTAACACCCCTCACCCCTTAACTTCGGCTCTTACAACACTCGGCCCTCACGTTTTCCCCACGGCCTGCACCTCACCAAACTCCATGCCCTACACACCTACGCCTCTCTCATAACTCTGCGTTTTACCCAGCCCCATTCCCTACACTCTCATTCAACCCAACGCCTATTCGACCTCCCTCACGCGCCTTACCTACGTTTCACCCTATGCTCTTATGCTTACCAGCCATTCCACACTCCCCTTTCCACCACATTTTTTTTTATACGCTCACCCCTCAAAGCTGCATCGACCCCGCCCCATTCCACCGCATTTTTTTTATACGCTCACGTCCCTGCTCTAACACTAAACCCCTCACCTTGAGCTCCCTCCCTTACACGCCACGCTCAACCCTACACCATCCCTCTTTTAAATTTGTTTTTTATTTTTTTTAATACCCCCTCTCCCCTCTCACATAATACCTCAGTCCCCTCCCAAATTTTTTAATTCCTCTCCTCTTTTTTAATATACGCCCCTCCCATATAAATTTTCCTCCCCATTTATAAACTAATCCCCATTTTAACTCATCCCTTTTAAATTAATACCCCTTTCCTTTTAATTAATTTCCCTCCCTCCACCATTTCTAAATTCGACTTTTTATTCTCCTCATTTTTTAATTAATTCCCATATCTTATTAATCCTATTTTTTAAATGTCTCTCCTCTTTTAAATTCCCTTCCCATTATGACAATTCCTCCTCACATTTTTTAATTATTCCCATTTTTTAATTAATTTTAAAAAAATAAAAAACAGCAGAGAGAGAGAGGAAAGAGAGAAATGAATAGCAGAAATGAAGGAATTGACGTATGAAGCACATGGACTATACATAGAGAAAATTTCAAATTTGACATTGTGATTTGTGGCATATATATAAGAGGGTGTTTTTCTGAAGAAATTGACATTTGAAGACAAGTTTGCCATCATTGCAAAACAGCTATTTGAAGAAGAAAATTCAGCTGCCATAAAAAGATTCTTGCACGTGTTTTCAGCTACACATTTACAAATATTTTGCAGAGATATGTATTGAGCTAACATTGTATTTTGAGTGGAATTTTCCTCTTCATTCATAGTTGGAATCAGTGAATTTGAGTTTTTGATGTAATTCATTGTTGATTGCCCTCCATCATCTGAGGAGAAGATTTTGTACTTGAGATTTCCATAGTTGCAAATTCTTTGGAGTCATTTGTATTTGTTGTTGAATCACATTGTAAACGGGTGCATTTTCAGTTGAAGTCGACACCCTTTCATTTTTTTTGAGCCTAAGCTGTTAAAATGGCTAATATCAATGAGGCATTAGAGTTGTTGAATAACCTCATTCATTCCAATGTTGATGACATGATAAAAATGAGCAAGGATGCTCTTTGTAACATTCAAAGTTGTTTGCTAGATGCACATCAAAAGATTGAGTTTTTGCAGTTGGAATCTCAGCTCCAACAAGACGAACTTCAGCAAAAGAGTCACCATTCTGAACCTATTTCTGTTCAGAAGATTGAGAAAGACTCCCATCAGCAGCAAGTCAGTAAAGTTTCAGTCGATTCCCATTCAGTTCATTGCACAAGAGTTGATTTACATGTAGATGCAGCAGCCCAACCTGCACTTCCAAAGCCCATAATCAGACCTTGGGAAGATCTTGTCCACAAAAAGCACCGAACTGGTCTTGGATATGACAAGGTTGTGTCCTTTCATACTCCAGACTACACCAAGCCCATCAAATTTCAGAGTGTCGGATTCCTGTATGACAGTTCACCTGCAGCAGTTCCAGATCATGCTCCACTTCCACGACGACAGATTGTGAAATTCCAACACTGTGATCGAGTTGGCCATATGAAAGATCATTGTTTTGATCTTCATCCATGCAAGCACTGTGGTCGGCACACTCATTCTTCAGACAGATGCTTCAGAAACAAGCCTCCTACAATAACCAAGATTCATCTTGGATGGATCGCTTCTTGGCAATGGGCATCAGCAGCAAAGAAGATGTTTACAACACATGTTAGAACTTGTTCACGGATGTTGAGAAAACTTGCAGTTGAGTTTTCGCCATCATCTCACCTTGTCCCTGACAGGGGGGGAAATGGTGGTCATGTACAAGCTTCGACGACAGATCAAGTGAGCCTGAGCCACAATCTCTCATTCCATGTTCAAAGTTGTAGCCAGCAGTTCAAGCGAGCCCGAGCCACAATTCGTCATTCTGGATTCAGAGATGTAGCCAGAGACACAGATGCCCATGAGCATGCCTTCGGTTGGTGGACAACATTAAACCATCATCTTTGGTTGGTGGACAACCTAAAACCACCACAGGTAGTAGACCTCCCTTCTTTTAGGTCGAAGGTCTCCCTTTCATATATGAGGAACACTTCCTCTAGCAGAAGCCTTCAGCTTAGCAGCCTTCAGCTTCTTGCCAGCTTTGGTTGAGTTCCAGGAAATGCTTCAAAGCATTCCAGAGTTGTTGGTAATCCTAAAACCATCACAAGTAGTAGACCTCCCTTCTTTTAGGTTGAAGGTCTCCCTTTTATATGAGGGACAATTCCTCTAGCAGAAGCTTTCAGCTTCTTGCTATTTTTGGAAGAGTTCCAGGAACTGCAACAAGTTTTGTGTTCCAGTGTTTGTGGTCATCCTAAAACCACCTCCTTTTTCCAACATTTCAGAGAGTTGATTCAGCCAAGTGCTGCCATGTATACCTTGCATATTTGTATTACAACTCTTTTCTTGGACTCACACATACCCCTTCGAATTAAGGGGGGATGTTGGAACACCTAATCCTACATGGGTAGGTGTGGAATGCGAAAAGTCACAATGGATTCCAAGTGACCTTGGAATATGAAACCAAGAGTCACACCATTGTATTATAAATGTACATCTTTGTATAATGGAAAATAAGAAAGCCTCACGCTTATCCTTCATTGAGTTGAGTCTCTTGTGTGTGTGTGTTCATCTTCCTCATACACCATGTGTGTGCTTTAACATGGTGTTTAACAATATAATTTATATAAACATGTTCCAAAATATTCTCAAATGTACACAGTAGTATTATAAATTTTCATATCTAATTAATAGATGTTGAATATGAGTCTAACTCATTCTTTATTGGCATTATCATAACATTCTCAAAAGCTCCTCCTGAATCTAAAAATGAATATGGAATGAGTCATTGTACATTATGATAAATCTTGTATTTAAATGACATTTGATCTATGAATAAAAAAGAAAATGGGATCTCGTCATGTATATATATATATATATATATATATATATATATATATATATATATATATATATATATATATATATATATATATATATATATATATATATATATATATATATATATATATATATATATATGTGTGTGTGTGTGTGTAAGAGAGAAATAAAAAGCAAAGGTAATTCCACCAAGCCTAAAGGAGCATGTCCTAATACATTAAATTATGTTTGGTTTCTAGAAGAATTAATCATGAAGAGTCATGAGATCCACATTTCGACCATACTATTTGCAAGTTAAAGGAACATGTCCTAATACATTATTATGTTTTGTTTCTAGAAGCATTAATCATGAAGAGTCATGACATCCATATTTCCACCATACTATTTGCAAGTTCTATATGAAGATATGTAGTCTAATAACTAATTAGCAAGTTGTGTTACTTATATCATATGTTCTATACTTACATTCCACATTTCCACCATACTATTTGCAAGTTCTATATGAAGATATGTAGTCTAATAACTAATTAGCAAGTTGTGTTACTAATATCATATGTGCTAATCTTAAATTGACCTTTATTGAGACGATATAACGGTTAGCTTAACTATAAGCTCTTACATATGAACCAAGTGGAATACCTCATCTTACTAGATGTATAAACTCATACGTCTTATGGATAATAGATATAAGGAGGAATCATAACTAGTGTAATCATGTTGAACAATGGGAATAAATCTTAGTTTCATTAGGATAAGCTTACACACTACTTATACGTTTTACTATGAACAATGATCACAATATCTCCCTAATTACTGAGTGTGATTCATATCCAAGGGTTGGGGCTCTGATATTAATGATAGCAATATATATGGAAAGCTAGTACATCATTACAAAGCTCTCTATTGAAATAGGTCATATCAATAAACTAGTGTGATTCATTTACTCGTACATGCTTAGTTATAGTGATATCATGGGAATACTAGAGTACATATTATCCCTAATAGCTTAGTGTTTACAATATGCTCATGTTTATGACTATTTTATGATTACTATGACTACCATTGTTATTATACACATATAGTTTATCAAATAATACCAATACCATACTAGCTAATACGGGGATCATAGTATTGCTTTACATGAGTATGGATATCATAAGCTTTAAGTGATCTCCTAGTTATAACACCATGGAGAGATATGTACGTATTCATAGTAATCAATACTTTCATCATTACTAGAAGAGATAGTGATATCAGCTTGTGTGATTTGGTACATATTAATTACCATAATTAATCACATACCTACTTGGGTAAGAAGAAATATTAAATGAAAATCAAAGTTAGGAAGTTAAGAAAGGGAATTAGAATAGAAATTAAGGTAAGACCATGACCTTTTACCCAATATTGAAAAAAGAAAAAGTTAGGAGAGTGAATTAGAATATAAATTAAGGTAAGACCATGACCTTTTACCCAATATTGAAAAAAGGTGAGCAACCATATATATCATGAAAGAAGTTCAAGAAATATTATGATAAGAAATATTAAATGAAAATCAAAGTTAGGAATTTAGGAAAGGGAATTAGAATAGAAATTATGGTAATACCATGACCTTTTACCCAATATAATGATTCATTTTATCTCCAAGGTCAAAAGGAAAATCAAAGTTGGGAAAGGGAATTAGAATAGAAATTAAGGTAAGACCATGACCTTTTACCCAATATTGAACGAAGGTGAGCAACCATATATATCATGAAGGAAGTTCATAAAGAAATATTATGATAAGAAATATTAAATGAAAATCAAAGTTAGGAAAGGGAATTAGAATAGAAATTAAAGTGAGACCATGACCTTTTACCCAATATTGAACGAAGGTGAGCAACCATATATATCATGAAGGAAGTTCAAGAAATATTATGAACTTGCTTGCTTTAACTGCTTAGAACTAGTGATTACATAGATAAAATACCATAAGTATAACTGATGTATGATGTTATACCTAGTAGATAAGGGTTACAAAAGCTAGGAACCATATATATTATGAATGAAGTTCATAAAGAAATATTATGATAAGAAATATTAAATGAAAATCAAAGTTAGGAAAGGGAATTAGAATAGAAATTAAGGTAAGACTGTGACCTTTTACCCAATATTGAAAGAAGGTGAGCAACCATATATATCATGAAGGAAGTTCAAGAAATATTATGAACTTTCTTGCTTTAACTGCTTAGAACTAGTGATTACATAGATAAAATACCATAAGTATAACTGATGTATGATGTTATAACTAGTAGATAAGGGTTACATAGGTTGTGAACAAGTAAGCATCATTGATCATACTGGTTAAGTATAACTAATGTATGATGTTATAACTAGTAGATAAGGGTTACATAAGCTATGAACAAGTAAGCATCATTGATCATACTGGTTTCATAAGAGATGTATACAACCAATAACCCGAGCTATGGTAATTATACTAGTCTAATGTAGATACCATGAAGATAAGCATATCCATATTATTTATAACTAGTATATAAGGGTTACATAAGCTGTGAACAAGTAAGCATCATTGATCATACTGGTTTCATAAGAGATGTATACAACCAATAACCCGAGCTATGATAATTATACTAGTCTAATGTAGATACTATGAAGATAAGCATATCGATATTATGAAAGCTCTGTAATCTATGCTAATCTAATACACGTGTTGAATACTATCATGTTCTAACTAATCCCATAAGTATTGAGCAGTTACAAGTAATTAAGAATCATAGAACAAGTGTGATTAGAGCTTACAGTTGTTTGATACACATAATAAGTTAGGTAAACAAGGTTAGATTACATATATAATGGTAAATTAGTACAAGGATTTTATTCACTATGAGGTTAAACACGTAGATTGAGCTAGTATTGATCATATAAGCTCTCTATATTATGGATATAGAGATACACTATATAACTATGATATCAAGAAGCCCAACTTATTGCATATAGCTAGTAACATTTAGATATTTCACAATAGAACTAATCGAGCATACATTACAATATAGGTTATACCATGAAAAACTACCCATATAGGTGATTACATGTAAGTGATTGGTTACGTATTAGACTCATTATGATCTAAATATTATATATAAAAGCTTATGATATTATAGAATATGATATGTATTAGTACTAGTTCATACATAGAGCTATTCCCCTTATAGAGCTAATCTTCACACTAGTGCTTATGGTTCTTCTTACACCTTACGGATATGTTACTCGTAATACAAGAGCTATTACCATTACTATTATATATAAAAGCTTACGATATTATGGAATATGGTATGTATTTGTACTAGTTCATACATAGAGCTATTCCCCTTATAGAGCTAATCTTCACACCAGTGTTTATGGTTATTCTTACACCTTACGGATATGTTACTTGTAATACAAGAGCTATTACCATTACTTCATTCCAAACATGGTTCTTACTCGTATTCAATGCTAGTATGATTCCCATGGTCTCTGTTGTATTAGCTTATTATGGAAGCTTAGATTCAAAGAGATAGTAGTAATTGACAGTCTTATCCTTATTAAACTGTATTACAAAGCTGTAGTAATTGACAGTCTTATCCTTATTAAACTCTATTACAAAGCTGTAGTAATTGACAATCTTATCAACACATTTCCAAAAAGAAAAGAGCCAAAAAACATATACAGTTTAAACAGATAGTAGTAATTAGCAGTATTTATCCTTATTAAACTCTATTACAAAATTTGTAGTAATTGACAGTATTATCCTTATTAAACTCTATTGCAAAGCTATAGTAATTGACAGTCTTATCAACACATTTCCAAAAAGCAGAGAGCCAAAAAAACGTATACAGTTTAAAGAGATAGTAGTAATAGACAGTCTTATCCTTATTAAACTCTATTACAAAGTTGCAGTAATTGACAGTCTTATCCTTATTAAACTCTATTACAAAGTTGTAGTAATTGACAGTCTTATCAACACATTTCCAAAAAGCAGAGAGCCAAAAAAGCGTATACAGTTAGACTGATTCATTGGTTCTTTGCGTGTTCCTTAATTCATTGATATGTGAACAAAACAAAAAATTTTATGCTTTTGGGGATTTTTTTGGGTAAGTTTAAATTAATTTAGAATGGGCCACCATTGTTATTACAAAATTTTATAAAAGAATGGTTCACAAAATATGTGACACTAGACCGGGGTAACCCTTGAGGTAGAAGTCAAATATGTTGTTAAACAACAATGAGTTGTGATGTATTTGTTTCAAAGATATGTAAAAGGTACATGAAAAACAAAAAGTTATATGCCAAGGGAAAAATGAAAAAACAGAGCCACACAAAAGAAACACTGACAAAAAAAAAATTGGTGAAAGTAAAGCCATTCCTTTTTTAGGTTAATTGTTGTATAGAGAGGTAACCAATACAAACTATAGTATATGTATTTGTTTAGAACATGATTTCTCTTCTGCATAAATTCCGTACATGGTTTATTACAACATTATATTCCATCTTATATTTTGGTTAAATAAATAGGCATCCAAAGTTTTATAGAAAAACTAAAAGTTCCTCAAACTATACCTATGTCTCAACAAAACTATATCCTTTCAAAACATAGTATGAAAATTTAACAAATAAAAAATGCAAAGAAATTACCCCTACTATTTTTTTTAATAGTAAAATAAAATATTCCTTGACTTTGGATTTAAAAATAATTGAAATTATCAGACAAGGATGGAATGTCAACTATTTAACATATGTTAGGTTTCTGGATTGTGGGTTTTCCATGAAAATTTTATGTTAAAGTTGTTTTGTTAATTTTTTTTAAAATATAACAAATCCTAAATCTAAATTATAGTAAATCGTTTTGGTATTTATTTCTTTTTAATCATTTGTTTTGTAAGTATATTCAACTCAAACTATGGAGTTTAAGTTTCATTTCTCCTATGTTGGCTTAGAGTTTGACACTTTAGAAGAATAAACTACAATCTGAAGCATTATATTTCAGCTCAGTTCAAGATTTGAGACAGTTGGGACAGGATAACAGGGAGAATGTTAAACGTACTTGGAAAGTCGCATCAGAGGATGCTGAAGACATTGAAGACAATGATCCCTGAAGACGTTGAAGACAACGATCCCTGAAAACGTCGTGGAAGACCTGTGCGACCAAAAAAATGAGATTAAAACCAAATTAAAAAAACAAAAACAACAAGAAAAAAATTACAAAAATTTGAAATTTGGATAAACTTAACTCCTCAGCACGGCGCAAATCAACAAAACTCCCGCAGCGCAACAACAAATGAGCTAAATTCGCGCGGAACAACAACGAATCAAATAAATTCGCGCGGGACAACAGTGAATCGGCGGCACATAAATGAGCGCGCGAGATAAATGTGAACAGAAACCCGGAACAGTTTGCAGGCGATATATTTATAAAATAATAGTTCGACTGAACTTTGTTTGCCGGTTTTCCAAGCTCAGGTGAAAAATCTGTTTGCCATTGCCATCAATACGCCATCAATGTAAACAGTAAACAAAGTTCGACCGAACTAAATTCAATAGTTTAGTCGAACTCCTGAATAGTTCGGCCAAACTATGACAAGAGTTTGGCCAAACTATGGAGGAAAAAAAATTTCTGCCCCGAATTCTCACAAAAGTGTTACCCATCTTCGCATTTTCACCCTTTTGCATTTTATTTTCTTTGTAAAAATACAAATATGCACAAATGAAAATTAAAGAAATTCCACTGTCAAATGGAAGTTCAATATCATACAAATTTGAAGAAAACTTCCTCACAATTTTAGAAGTTCCAATTTTCTTTAATTTCAGGTTCTTATATTTAATTTTGGGAAATATTTCTTTTCATAAATGTGCTAACACTATGTCACTAGTTTCAAAATTCAAATCTCCTGTTTTTAATTATGCTCTCTACTTATAACCACTTTTACTTTCCTTGTTGGAAATACTGAGAGAGGTGATGAATCAATACTTCATTAATTTTAACTGTTTTCATCTTTTAAAACATTCGAGGCACATATATCATGAAATATAGATATTTACATAAGAAACACTTATACAATTTAAATTCTTTGTAAATATTTTGTCAAATTCCTTGTACAAAGTAAGAACACAACTTTCATAGTCACTAATCTACAAGAGATTTCATTCCCCTAGTTGAGCACCCACTAAGAAAATGTAAGCACCAACCTATAGGAGACACCAATCTCCCCCAACCAAGCACAAAAACAAGATACTATAAGCACCAAACAATGTCTTCAACTTGTTCCTTGGATATGTCTTCAATAAATTATATCACTTAACAATTTATTCAAAGACTCTTCATCTGAACATGAAACCCTCAAGTTGGCACCTTCAAGCTTGATCATAGCCACTTGACCTATACACCTTAACTTTCTACTCTTTAACTAGGCTTACTGACCTGACTCTTTAGACTTGATCTCCAACATGTGAGTTAGGTAATATTCGATCATAAATATATCTTCCCATCTATCGATTCAAGTTCCTCAACTCATGTTGTTCACTATTCAAGTATCACTTCCTAAGCTTATTATATGTTCAAAGAGAAGGATTTCCCACCTAGAAGGTTGTACTCAACATTCTAGATTTCTTTCTACTACATAGGAAATTTCAACATTCTTGGAACCAAATAGGCCCTTACAATCTTAAAGTTCTACTTCATACTACCTATCAAAATTTGCACTAAACACTCACCTTATGCAGCTCACAAGCTTATCAAAAATAATTTCCTTGATAGTCCTATTCTTATTGCACCTCTATCCAGAATAGGGCTCAACCCTATCTTCACCTTAAAATCTTAGTTACTTCATCTAACATCTGCCTTAAAAGTGATTTAGGCAACCACACTTGGCCTCCAAATATCCCTACAATAGTTCTCCAATAGAGCTTGACCACCTCAAAGATTAGATTAGAACACAATTTATAACATAAATGTAACTTCAACCACAAACCAGACTTGAACACATGCTTCAAAATGAAAAAACATAGCCTTCAATGCACCAAATATTGACTCTCAAACTAGACCTAAATTAACCCCTCAAAACTCCAGGACTCAAACTTCAAACACTAGAATTTGGCCCCCAAAATAGACCTGAAACTCAACTTAAATAGGACTAAATTTTCAGCCTTCAACGAGGATAAGACACAAAATCTTGAAGATATTTGTAACTCATCTTCTAAGTAGCACAAAATATCTTCCCCAAGAGTTCCAAAAAAGTGTCAAAAACCCTTCCCACATAAAACCTCTCTAACACAACTCCATTTCACTTGGTTCATGAGGTGTGAACCTCAAAAAAATTCATTTTCCTTCTTAGATGCACCCAAATTGGCTTGAATAAGTGGTTCCTAAATTCATCCACATAACACCTATATATAATGTGTTTGAACCCCAAAAGCAGAAATGATTTGACCACTGGATGGGCCAAATTTTGCATTGACTGGTTTGAATTCAAATATTTTATCATGAATATTTAAAAAAGATTTCACCTCAACCAGGAGCAGTTAGAGGGAGTTCCATTTATCACCGGAAAGCTACCCCAAAGATACACCAAAGGAGGAAAATGTTGCTAGTTTTTCTAGTTTTCTCATTTTGCAGGACATACAGCAGAGAAAGGAGCAATGAGGCCTATCTTTGTCATTTTCATCCTTTTTAGCCCAAGAAGAGCCTATTTAGTATTGGAAATATTTGTATGAGAAATTTTTTAGGTTTAAGGTTCTTTTCATTGAGTTTAGAAACTCAATGATGTGTAAGTCTAGTGTTCCCTTTAAAATAAAAATAAAAATATATTCTAAATAAAAAATGATGCACGTTATAATAAAATAAATGAATAGAAATAAAAAAATGTATAAGAAATAAATGAATCTTATGTTTTAATCAAATATTTAAATAAACTATTTGAAAATATATGTTGTTGATATCAACTTCATATATATGTATATGTACAAATTTTTTTGTTAAAATAAAATAGTTTAATGTTGTATATAGAAAAAACATTCAATGTAGCTCCAAGAGTTAGCTTAAGTCGTCGAGCCTCTGCTGCTAAGTACTTTTCCAATTGGGAGGTCATAGGTTCAAATCTCCTTGATGCCCTTGGGGTTAGATCTCGCGTGTAAGGCCGATCGTTAGATCTCGATTAGATCCCCTCAAGAGGGTCTGCCGAGATTTTTTTGTGGACGTAGCGGGTACATAGGTGTGCGGGCACATTGGATTCGTGAACCACAAGTGAAAAAATACAAAAATACTCTATATATACTCTATTATGTGATCCATATATACTCTTTTTAGCATTCACAAAATACACTTAAAGAATGAAAATAACGCATTATATTTTTCACTAACTATTTGAAAATCTATGTTACTAGTTTATGTTTTTTTTTTTTGTGGGTAGGGGATTGAACTCATGGATTTATCACTTTTGGAGGCCTTTGAAGCACCTTCACTGCTGAACCAAAGCCTAAGGGCATGTTACTAATTTATGTCGAGTCAACTTCATATATAGAAAAAATTTAAATTTTTTAATTGGTCCTATATATACTCTATTCAGCATTCAAAAATACAATTTAGACAATGAAAAATAACACAATGTATTTTTCTCTCTAAAAAAATTGCACGTGAAGAAATTTGATCCCTCTTAGCTCATGTTAGATTTGTACTTAAGCTAGATTTATGATTGTTTAAGAAAAATGTGTATACATCCTGAAAAGATTAAGTTTTTATATTTACAACATTTATTTGGTCCTATATATAGTCTATTTAGCATTAAAAAATACAATTTAAACAATGAAAAATAACACATTATATTTTGCACTCTAAAAAAGTTTGCATGAATAAATTTGATCTTTCTAAATTCATGTTAGATCTATACTTAGATAAATCTATAATAGTTTAATATAAAAAGGCTGACTTTTATAGATTCTTAAGTTTTAATGTATTGTCTACTAACCTCTTGAAAAAGCTAACGAATCAAGTCTTTAACCTAAAAAGTTGACTTTTTGAAATTCTTAGTTTAAAGAAAATGTATTTATGGCTGCAAAATTGTAGAGTGGCTTTCTATATCATATCCATGCCTTGGGAAATATCACATAGGTTGACTTTTTCAAATTCTTAGTTTAAAGAAAATGTATTTATGGCTGCAAAAGTGTAGAGTGGCGTTCCATATCATATACATGCCTAGGGAAATATCACATTTCGCTCCTACGTTCTTTTAACCGTTCAAATCAATGTTGTCCGTGATGAAATATTTAACATAGGATTCTTCAAAAACGAAAAAGGAAGGTTAATGTGATTATAAATTTTATTCATTTTAGCTTTATCAAGACCATACTTACCAAAGATTAAGGGATTAAGGATGAACTCCTTTGAGAAGGGTATTAATGCTTTTGAAAAAAATTCAACAACTTCAACTGCCAGGCTTTCATTTTCTGCCACTGCATGTGTGTCTTCTGGTTCAATCATGATATGTTGTGCCTATAGTTTTCATCCATCATTTAAGTCTATCAAAATATTTCGAATATAAGTGTCGAATCAATTGCGAACAATTGCATATAAATAACGGTACAGATTGGGAAATGGCAGTGGAGGTTTTGTTTTCCAAATTCGGAAAGGTGGTATGATTAGATAAAAAAAACTTCGCCGCAACATCTATAACGGTATATTCGGAAATGGCAATGGAGGCTTTGTTTTCCAAATTCGAAAGGTGTTGTTGTGATTAGATAAAACAAAACCTCCTGCCGTAAATATCTATAACGGTACATATTCGGAAATGGCAGTGGAGGTTTGTTTTCCAAATTCGAAAGGTGCTGCGATTAGAGGTAAACAAACCCTGCCGTAAATATCTATAACGGCACATATTCGGAAATGGCAGGATATTGTTTTCCAAATTCGGAAAGGTGCTGTTATGATTAGATAAAAAACAAACCCTATTGTAAATATCTATATTGTTATGGTGTTTCAGATTTGATTTAGTAATTTAGGAGAAGGAAAATGTAACTATCGAATCATTGGAAGTTTTTCATATTGTCTGTAACATCGCTAAACCCTACAGTAAATATCTATATTGGTATGGTGTTCCAAATTTGATCTAGTGATAAGGAAAATGTAACCATCGAATCGAATCACCAGAAGTTGTTCATATTTCCTGAACATGGCTCAGTTTGAAATTTCATGGACTTGTCAACCTTCGTCCATTCTGTGTCTTCCTTATTAACAAAATGATTTCATGCACTGTATAGGTGAATTTTAGCAACTAATCCTTTACGTTTTTATTTTTCCTATTACTTAAACCTCCAAGTTAGGTTGTTCTTTGAAATGAATTAATAAAGGAGAAACTATTGAGATTATTTAGGTGCTATATGCAGATATATGGATGTGTGTATATGTAAGAGAAACAACAGCTTTTTTTAGTAAGCAATTATTATTTTTTTTATGCAAACAAGAAAGAAAGTTAAATTTGTTTCATAAAATGCAAACTAGAAACAAAGTTAGATTTGTTTAATATATCTGTTTTTTACTAAGAAGAATGAAACAAATTTTTTTAATAGTAAGTTAAATAATGTCTACTAGATTTTGGATAGACAGTGATCAACACTCCTTGATGTGAAATTATGAGTTCAATTCCCAACCCCCAATTAGAGTTATATATTGAACATGATAATGATGTAAAATTAGTTTTGTTTAGTAAATTCCCTTTTTACCAAAATGAAAATTTCAAAGTTTCTTTAAAAAACTACTTACTATTACCAAAAAAAAAAACAAAGACATAAATAAAACAATAATACATGTAAAGTGTTTCGAAAAAAAATATAATTGCTTTGTGTGGTAATGTTCTTAGCAACAAAAATATTTTTTTTTCTTTTAAAAGAGGTTTCCGACAAACAACAAATAAGGAATGAAGCTCTAGTGATCCCTACAAGGTGGGATACCATGTTGATGTTTTCCATTACACGAAAACCTCAGGCTTAATAAACTTCCAAACCATTATCATTACTAGTAGTTGTTAGTTCACATGATCTATTCTCAAGGTGAGTGTAAAAATCCAGCACAATTAAAGCCAATGAAACTTGAGATGTAAAGAAAATACTAATAAAGTTGTGAAGATGGTAGATACCGTGGTGGATAATTGGCGTTTAACAGGTTATTTGAGAAATTAATTATTAATGGCTTAGTCTAAGAAAAATACCGGTCAAACATTAGGATTTTGGGTGCGCAACATTTTTGATGGTATTGAATCCATTTCCACCATTAAAAAAAAAAAAAAAAAAAAATACTCCAACTGCTTGATTTTTTGTATCTTTTTTGCTATTTTGTTGTGTTAGTAGACAACTTCTTTGTTAACCAGATTAGTTTCAAACATTTCCCATAAAAAATATCCCTTCTACATTTAAAACTTTGCATAATTGAAAATGAAAACAAACTTTAAAATATAAAAATAAAAATATGCACTAAATCTTCATTTTTTCAAACCAATAAAATTTTAGAAAATAAATTATTATTTAATTATATAAATGAAAAAAATATATATTTCATATACCAAAAATTAGTGAATAAAAAAAAATTAATAATCGCTTTGTGAACAATTTATCCATCAGCCTCGACCAAGCATTGGCTCTTGAATAACACTAACAAATCTACATATAATAAGAGAAACTTATTTCAAAATCAATATGCCAGTCTTTCATCACTAATTACTCAAAATATATAATAACAAAAATATTATTTTGTAAACTCAAAAATAAAGAATAAAAGTGATGGAGTTTAGTTTTTATTAATATTTAAATATATATATAAATTACTTAATATATAATAACAAAAATGTTATTTTGTAAACTCAAAAATAAAGAATAAAAGTGATGGAGTTTAGTTTTTATTAATATTTAAATATTGAATTATATATAGATGAGAAATATTTTTTTTTATTTTATATTTAAGAGAAATATTTTTTAATATTTTATGTGAGAAATATATCTATTTTAATTGTTGTTGATATATAAGAAATATTTTTTTTTATATTTTAATTTTTAATATATGAGAAATATATTTTTATATTTTATATATAGATGAAAAATATCTTTTTATATTTTATACCAAAAATATACAAATTTTAGTTTTTGAGAGATAATTTAACAACAAAACTTAAAACTATTACAATAAAGTTTATTACAACAATTGTTGCTAAATTTAAATAGAAAAAATAATAAATTTACCCAACCAAAGCTGCTTAATATTCAGCATTTACAGAGATTAGTCAATTGGGGTATATGTAATCTCTGTTCCGTGAGTTGAATTACGAGGTTAATATGGGATTGCCTCTTTATTTTAATTTCACAGAGAATAGGGATTTTTTTTATAATTTTATGGTATATATAATTTGAGTGGGTTTAATGTTTAAGAGCATGTGTTTTTTTCTAAAAAGTTATAGGTTCAAACTTAGAAAGGTAGAGTATGTATGTTTTCCTAGACTTAACAGTCAAATTCCTCCCCAAAAAATCTCTTGTCTCACAAAGTCTCTTATCTCACAAACAAGAGATCTGATAGACCAATTTAATGTCTGACTTAACAGTAACCTTAAAATTGGACCATATATTTGCCTAATATTCTTAATAGTAGCCTTAAAATTGGACCATGTATTTGCCTTGTGTTCTTGTGTTCTTGTATAGTTGTTCAACATTACTGCATCCTCCTGATTAATGGAAATTGAAAGAACCCTCTCTCCAAAGGAAATTCCATAAACCGGTTAAAATATCGACCCAAAAATAGTTCCATTTTATCCAAGTCTGTTGTTTTTATTAAATAACTTTTCCAATGGGATTTTTGACAGAACCTCGGCTTTCTCTTCAACACAATGGAAATTATATGAGAACTTTTCACGCAGAATTTAGCTGGATTTTGTTTTCCCAGCAGAATCTTCTTGATCAAGCGCAAATAAAATTCGGCCAGCCTTGCCCATATTGCATGTACTTGGTAGATGCGATAACACTGGTTTGGTATACTGACACAGTTAAGCATAATTCAGAATTTGAGCTAATGTTGGTCGACAACTACTTGGTTATGTCATCATAGCATGATATAGATTGACTCTTTTTAGGCAGAGGACCTTTCATGGCGGCCACAGAATAAGACCTTAAGAAACAATGATGAAAGACGGATCGTCTCGGTGAATTAAAACTACAGAAATACATTGAAAAGGGTTTAAATTATTGGGGTAATTATATGGAGTAATACTATAAAAGTTGTTATTTCATTTATTTAAATTCAATTTTATATAAATAACATAATAATGAATAATATTATTATAATAACTTAATCTTGCAAATGCGAAATAACAATTTGCATTGTATAATGATCTAACAACTATTATCTCTTCAGCCCATATAAAATTCCTTTTTTCTAAACAAACCTATCACATATCTATGGAGTTACTTTCACAAATAAGAACCTTCTTTTCTATAGTTGATGCAGACATAGAGCAATACAATAACTATCCTCGTGTTGTATTTAGGCCGTATATCAAAATAATCAGTCAATAACCTGATTGGATATTTAATAACAAGGGTATTAATTCATTTGAAGAATTAAAGCATTTAATGAATGAGGTCACATTGCATTGCAATGAAACTTAGTGAAGTACCATAATAAAAATTTAAATAAAAAAACAAAACCCAATCTTGTCTGCACCCCATTTAACACAAAACCTCAAACACAGCATGAAACAGAAATTTCGAGAAACCGTCACTGGAGAAAATAAAAATTTGCAGGCACTAGCTTTTTAAAAATATTGGCTTCCGAAACAATAATCGTAGAAAACAGAAAGTTCCCAGCTGCAAATTTTATTTCCAGAAACTGAAATTTTTGAAAAAAAATAACTGCCTAAAACTTTTCAGAATTGGTCACTCTCCAAAACAAAAATTCCAGATAAGGTATTTCCAAATATAATAATATTCTTTGAATTAAAGTTTGTATCAAATTTTGGGCTGACACTGTTCAAATCAAGTAAAGAAAAGGGCCCAAATCTTATTTGGCCATTTCAAGAAGCAGGGGTGGCATCCAATTGGATTTAAATGTCTAACTCAGTTGATACAAGTGGTTAAACACAAGTTTCAAATGTTCTTTAACTCAGTTGATACAAATGGTTAAACACAAGTGTTATTTTTCTTGTTTTTCCCTTAAAAAAATTACAGCAAATGTTTCAACCACATCTGATCTAATAACCTGTTTAGAAATTGACAAACAAAACATCTCATCTCTATATATTTGAGTGTTAACCCAATACCTAAAAATATGGCAGCACATCCCCTAACAGTTAATTAAGTTGACCCAATACGTCCACATAGTGATGTTGCATATACCCAAAGTTGATCCAGTGAACTCCAGTGGGCTTATCAACTCCTATATTCCTACCTTGTTTTATTGCTAAAATACAAATTTCCAACATTTAATATTTTGTGTCATGTTCACCATGCTATTTAGGAATTCCATGATTTATTTTCATTTGATTTGCTTTTGTATTTGAAGCAATTGTTACAAACCTTGGTATTTGTAACAATTCAGCTTCGTGAATAAATTGAAGACACTGAACACTATGTGAATATCCAGTTTGATAGCCGGCTTAATGCAATGATTCAGTTGCAGCTCACTGTTACTATGTTCAGCTTCGTGATATGCATTGTAACGTTTTTTTTCAGAAGAAAAAAACGCTGATTATATTAAAATATATCAGTACATAGTCCATGATATCTCAAGCGAGTATAAAACCGCGAGAAAAAACAACCATAGGCAACCCAGTGATGGTTGCAACAACATAGAACGTGACCGTTCATATCAAATGCTCAGCTATGAAAGCGAGCAGACAAAGAAGATGGAGAGATAATGGCAGATTGCAAACGAAAGATAAACCTATGACATGAAAGAAAGATATGATAATATTGCATAGGATTAGACCGATATAAAGATTGAAATCATGCCATGTATAAAGCCTAAACAAAAGATGGGAGGGAGAACATAAAGACTGTTCCGAGGCAAAGGGAAAGAGTCAAATGAGCAAAATAGGCATCATCATGTACAGTCATGTAGATATTAGAAACCGGCTCGCCTGACAGGATGTATTCACATCATATGTAGATATCACGCTCGCTTGAGAGGAATATAACAAATAAAACGCTCGCCTGAGGATGATATGTGCGTCGCTCGCTTGAAAAGTTAAACATCTGCATAATTGCAGTCACGCTCGCCTGAATGTAGGAAAAAACATGATGAACGAGCAGAGATGATAGATATAGCAGATGTAATCACGCTCGCCTGAATATGATATGAGAGATATAACAAAAACCTGCAAAAAACTGTCGGAAAAGATGTGGAAAAGATCATAATTATCAAATATAATCCGCATTATGGAATATCGATCTCAGTCTCCCAGTGTATAAGGCCATCACGGAATAGCTGAACCTGCATAGTGCCATAATCAGAAAATAAACCCATCTTTGAGAGGCCATCAGCCCTAGTGTTGTTGTCCCTGTAAATATGATGTAAAGCAGGCCTATTGAGCATATACCATAAACGCCGAACCCGAGAAACCCAACCATTTAAACCAGTAGGAACAGAAGCTTGTGGATTAGAAATCCAACCAATAGCGATCCTGGAATCTCCATAAACATGTATGTCCATTAACTGTAAGTATATGGCAAAACGAAGGCCTCCCCATAGTGCAATGATTTCCGCTTTGTTGTTGGTACCCATGCCAGCATTAAAGTGAATATGCATTCTCTCTCTTTTGGAAATCTTAATCCATGTACCGCAGCCCATTATACCATTCATACATGCACCATCAAAGTAAACTGCAGGGAGATTCACCTCATGTGGCCGAAGTCGAAAAGATAAATCCTGAATAGGCGAGGCAGTAGTGGGACGATCATCCATCCATTTAACAATAGCATAGTATATTTGTTGAATCTGAAAAGGAGAGTTTTCAAATATCAACCGATTTCTGCCAAGCCAGACTTCCCAAATTAGGAAAAAAGGAAGAGATCGAAACTTCCCTTTTAAGCAGTCCCAATCCGATACAGCAGTCATAAAATCAGCCGGATACCAGGTATAACTCAAGTGATGAACAGAGAATAGGCGCCATATATTAATAATGACAGGACATCTAAAAAAGAGATGTTCTGTCGATTCAGAATCCTTAAGACATATATGGCATCTAAAAGGGCCATAGAATCCTCTCTTCAATAAATTTCTGCCCGTCAAAATCTTATCTTTCCATACTAACCAGCCAAAGAGTACAATCTTAGTTGGTATGTGCCGATGCCAGAACTTGTAATATGTGCTGTTGGGTTGATCCAAATATGTTGCCTTATTGATATGTCTGTATATATCCCTTACCACCGGATTCCCATCCTTTGTAGGGCCATCCCATGCAATCAAGTCTCCCCCTTCTTCCCGACATAAACCAAAAGCCCGTAATTTGTCCCTCAAGAAGTCCCACTCCTCGCGTTCCGGTTCTGGCAAACCCAACTGTGTAGCGGTTTTAAAAATAGGTGCCCCCAGAGACCATTGGTGGATAGACTGAGAAAGATAGATAATTCCACGATGGGCGAGCCTGTGTATAAGCTGAGGAGATGGTCCGTATTCAAGGTCCCAGCCAATGATCTTCATATGAGCCATAGGAATACGGCTACCGTCTGCAAAAAGCCACGCCACCCTAACAGCCATATACCTGTGCACCTTCTTGAAGCTCCCCCATATAACAGAAATGTAGCGCGGGGCTGTGAAATGATGATTGAGGATCTGGTGTAGAAGATCCCCCACATTATATTTAGAAATGATCACCTTGTTCCATATACCATCACTTTCCAAAGCACGCCAGAAAGATTTTATGAGCAGAGCAATATTAAAATTCCTTGTATCCAGAATGCCCCAACCGTCATGATCCTTAGGTCTGCATAGTTTCTTAAGCTTACATAGATGAATTTTAGAAGGCAACTGCGCCCCACCCCATAAGAATTTAGCAATGATAGAGTTTATAAGTCTAATAATACCCTCAGGAAGATAGTACAGATGACCCCAATACACCATTGTTTGGGCCAGAACAGCCTGTATCATTATGAGCCGGCCGCCCAAGGACAGCCACTTGTGCGTCCATCTGAACAATTTCCTCCTAATTTTGTCTATGAGCCACATCCAGTCCCGGATCTTGTAACCGCAAGGTTTAATATGAAAGCCCAGATACAAGAAACCCGTAACTGCCTCTTTTAAATCCATACCAAATATACGTGCAATATATTCCAAGTCACCCTGGACCCCGTATTCATAAATGATAAATGATTTATGTTTGTTAATGGCCAACCCAGTTGCCGCCTCAAATCTGCTGAAGATATGGTGGATATAGCGCCAATGATCCCTGCAAATATGTCCGAATAATAACAAATCATCCACAAACAGTGAATGAGTACAAACCAGATTGTTAGAGAAAGAAAAACCCGATGTGTGTCCCCGACTAACAGCCTCCCGAAGTTGACAGCTGAGCCCATCCATGACCAGAATGAAGATTAATGGAGATAGAGCGCATCCTTGTCTGAGACCCCTCCCAGCAGCAAAGAAAGAGGTAGGGACTCCATTTATGATGACAGCATAGTTTACAGAAGTGATACACGCCATGATCCATCTAATAATGCGAATTGGTAAGCCCACCTTCATAAGAACAGCCCTGATATAAGCCCAATCAAGCGTATCATATGCTTTGAAAATATCAACTTTTATCATGATGTCCTCCCTCTTTTCCACATGCATGGTATGCAAAATTTCCTGTGCTATTGCAGTAGCGTCATGTATAGATCTCCCCTTAAGAAATCCATACTGTTCCTTAGAAATATGACTAGACAATGTGTCCTTCATACGCTCAGCAATTATTTTTGAAGTAATCTTATATAAAACATTACAAAGGGCAATGGGGCGGAAATCCGCAAAAGAGTGGGGATCATCCACCTTCGGGATCAGAGCAATAAAAGTTGAGTTGAGGTTAGGATAGATATAGCCCCGCGTACGAATCTGCTCAATCACCTTGGTCAGGTCTTCTCCCATCAAATCAAAGAAATGGATGTAAAATTCCGCGGGCCAACCATCTGGCCCCGGACTTTTATCACAAGAAAATGATTTTAGGACCAATTTAACTTCATTCCCAGTAATCATCTTATCCATATGAGCAATAGCAGAGTCATCGAAAAAACGAGGAATGATATCAAGCATCCACGCTTGGTCATCCAAATTGGGATCTTTCTGCTTGGCATAAAAGTTTGCAAAATATCGAATAGCCTCGTTTTGAATATCCTTTGAAGAGTATACAAAGGAACCATCCGTAGATTTGATGCGCCAAATGGCATTTTTACTTCTCCGCTCAGATGCACATTTGTGAAAGAACTTTGTATTACGATCCCCCTCAGCAAGCCACAATGCCCTGCTCTTCAACCTCCATGTGGACTCTTCAATCCTTAATAATTCCTTTTTCCTATTGCCCAAGCATTTCAGACTTTCAAGTATTTGTTCATCTGGGTATGTATGAATAAAGGATTCAATAATAATCTCCATTTCATCTTGAATCCGCCTGTACTCTGCTCTCTGTCTACATTTCTTCTCGCGTACCCAGGACTTGGTCATGGTCTTGATTTTCTGCATTTTATGATGGAAAGAGTCCCAAATCTCCGATTGCAAAGGCTCGGAATCCTGTCTCCAAATGTCCTCAACCATACCAGTATACTCCGGGTCCTCTAACCACATCCTATTGAACTTGAAAGGATATCCCGAGCGAGCAGGAAAATTATTGCATGAAAGAGAGATGGGATAGTGGTCAGAAACATCAGATACCATAACAAAGGATTTGGGGCCCCCCAAAATGTCGAAAATCGAGTTTTTAACCACCACCCTATCTAATCTTTTCCCAATGTAATTTGCACCCGCTCTTCTGTTGGTCCACGTGGGCATCAGCGGATGCGGCCTAATGTCTATCATCCCATGAGTCATTAAAATGTCGTTCAAATGGCCAGCCAGAGGATCCATACGTGCCTTATTTCCCCATGCTTCATCAGCATTGAAAATAGCATTGAAATCACCCATAATGATAAGGTTATGTAAGTGGAAAATACCAGACATCACCATCCTGTCCCAAAAAGATCTTCTATTCACATATGGAGCATATAGATTAATAAAATTGAAAGTATGATCCATACCTCTGAGACGCCCATGTAGCAAAATACCACCAAAAAAGCTGTAAGCTTTAAATGATGCAAAGGAGGGGTTCCACATGACCAGTAAACCCCCAGAACGTCCGCAAGAGTTTGTTGCAGCAACACGCCAATTCCTCTTGATTGTTAAAAACATATTGACAGCCTTAGTCCTATCAGACATAGTCTCCTGTGCAAAGAAAATGAATGGATCCATAGATAACAGCATCTCCCTTAGGCAATGATATTTAGGGTCATCACCCAAACCCCTGATATTTAATGAAATAACTTGATTCATGGCGAAACCACTGAAGGGTTACACGCTCTAAGTGCCCTGGAGTTGTTTGCAGTCCCAAGATTGTTGCGAATGGGAGTGTCCCTAGACCCAAACCCGTCATCCATAAACAGAGAAATGGATTTAATTTTCTCCTTCTTCTTCCTGCCGCATGCATCTTTAGCCTTTTTCTTAATGGATTTTAAAGCATCGGATAAGGTAGGAGAATGCTTTGATTTGGATGGAATTGGTTTGTCAAAAACCGTCAAAGCAGCAAGGTCCATATTGGAGTTTCTGAAAAGAAAATCCAGATCGCTACCGATGGAATTTCTAGATGAATCGGAAGGGTTTGTGGTCCCATTAAAGCCGGGAGTATCATGTGGCGACCCTGAGTATAACCCCTCATCCTCACTATCATCAAGCAAACTACGGACATGGTATAACGGTCCCCCACTCCCCATGTCACCCGGTCCCGGAACATCACAATCCTCTACATTATCGCGGCTTTGAATTTTGGCGGGCGGCTTCCCAACAGAGCTATAGGATTTAAATAAAGGGGGGTCAATGGACGAGGAAATATTCCCCTCCGGACGAGATGGAACCATAGAGCTACACTGACCGAGGTCCTTATAACTCATAGGACGCTTCTCAGGATTGCGAGTATTTCCGGGAGAGGACAAGGATATATCATTTTTAGCAGAAAAAGATGGAGCCGATGGAGCAAAAGATGGGCAAGATATCGGTCCATCATGATTAATATGAGTAGTGAAGGAGGGGTCAATGTCATGCTGTGACTCAGACTGAAGAACCCTATAAAGATTCTTAGAAACAGACGGGTGACTCGCTATATTAGCTGGGACAACCAAATCAGGGAGCGACACATCATTATGTCCCTCCGCTGTATTGTAAGCTTCTTCTTCAGAGGAAGAGATTGTTCTGTTACCTGAATTTATGCCCACCGCCGGCGCTTGTGCATTGGGATGTCGATGATAACTCTCCGTGGCCCTTCTAGGCTGGTCCGCCTGTGCAATACGAAGTCTCATCGGGCAATGATCTCTGAGATGGCCCGTTTTGTGGCAGATTAAGCATCTGAAAGGAATCCCCCAGAAGTCGATGCGTTGTCTATGCCGCCTATCACTCCATATGAGATCAATATCACCCGGGAGGCCACCGAAATAATCAACCTCCACCAATAGCCATGCAATCCTCTTGTCCGCCGCACCCATAATGCTTGGATCTATATATTTAGTGGTCCCAATGGAATCCCCGATCGTTCGCAGGGCCTTAATGGTCCAAAATTCTAGAGGCAAGCCTGGCAGTTTTACCCAAACCACACTATTTCGTGGTGCCTCCAATACCGGGTTAAACCCAATATACCACGGTATAATTTGCATGAAACTCCTTCCTCTTACCCAGGTGCGTCCCATGATTTTAAAAACATCAGCCTGGTTCATGAAGTGTATACTGAACCACCCATTCATCAACTTACTAACCTTTGGCGTGTAGCCAATTAAGGTATTCCATTTCTGGTGTATCCAAGAAGCAGTATCAAAATCGTCTCTGTCTGGAAAAACCCACCTTCCAACAACAGCACGCCTCTGAAGGCTTGCCACCCTAGTGCAAAAATCCTCGTAATCCAAATTCACCTCCTTAATGTCCATCCTATGCTTAAGGATGTGCTTCTTCCCTCTGCGCGCACCACAACCAGCTTTCCTGGAATTTCGCCTCCTATGTCGCAGAATGCAATTTGCCTCAGAACCCTCGATAGAATGAAGTCCCTGTTGTATAATAGCCACATCAATGTTGAACTCGTCGTCGTGCGAAGCGGGAGAATTTCTCTGATTGCCCTCCCGCGAACACTTTTCTCTGGAAACCTCCATGCAGGATGCGAGACACGTAAGCACCCAAAGGACGCCACTTGTAGTGTATATGTGTACCGACACCCAGACCTCTGACACCCAATCCAGAGACCAATATTGGATTAGAAATTCAACCTGCTTGTCCGCCGCCACCCCAGAAATCTTAAGATAAAATAAACCACAATGGGAAACATAGATAAGCACTAAAAGAGTATGTGTAGCTTCCCAAGATACACGGATCCGAAGAAGATTGATGATGTAAGATCCGTATGTGTGATGTACAGAGACATTTGTCCTTCTCATAAATATTATATTCCTCACCACCCCTAAAACAACTCATATGGTAGATGTAACGTTCACTGGCATCAGCTTAGCCTTAAAGGCAATAGGTGATAATAATGGAAATCCCAGATTTCAAGAACACAAAAGAGATAACCCATTCTGAAGACGAATCAGGATTGATACGCTAATAAAACCCATTGCAAGTAACACCTGCATCGCAGCAGGGTACAGCCAGCACCCACCTTATGCCAACATAGGCCCGACCGCCACCTTCGAAGCACCACAACCAAGATAAACTCTAACCTGAAAGTGATTCAAAATCGTAAAAAATGACGTCGGAAGACCAAAACTCCGATCAAGCAGCCGGAATAACCAGCAATCATTCCTCTTATGCAGGGCAGCAACAACAACAGTAGCAGCCCGGAATTGACCACCACTTCTTGCGAAGTCTACAACTAACACTCTTGAAGGGCCTAGCGATATAAAATATGTGCCAACAATCACCCCAGCTAGGAAGGCATTTTACATACTGATTGTAATCCTCCACCCTGCCATCCGAGGATGAAAAAGATTGATCTGCAGAAGATTCAGAACTGTGCACCGTTCTCATACCCACATGCAACCAATACACTGATTGTGCACGTTACCTAACTTAGATGCACAATCGGTAAAAAAAACTCCCTACACCACACTAGAAGAGAGTGACGTTATTCTCAATAAACACCAGGCATCGGCGAAACCAGACCCCTTGTTCTTGTTCCCAATCTATGAACACTGGAGACCTTCCCAACGGACCACAAAGAGGCAGCGATAATTATGGAGGCCCTTGCGGCATAAGGCGCTAGGTGAAGGAACGTTCGGATTGAATAGAAAAATCCGACTCTACAATGTGAAATGGGTAGTTTTTGCCCTTGTATGGTTGGAGTTTTCTAACATGACTCTTTGGTTTTTTTCTCACTATTAGAGTTACGCTTGGATTGCGAAAGAAGTACACTCGGTGCATGTGAGAGAGAATTTATTGTATACTTAGTTTTTAATGGCGTTGTCTATGAAAGTTTGTAAATTTGTTGGATGGTTAAAAATGGTTGAAATGCAGTAATTTTTTTTTCAAAAAAAATGGTAGTAGCGAAGGTTGAATCTTGTTTTTTATCTTGGAAATGTATTCACTTTCTCAAAGCCTCAGCTTTTAAAGTCTTTAAATTTGGCACCTCAATTTACAAATCATCGGATTTTATCAAAATCCTCAGGAATTTCCTTGATTTCCCGACAGATTCAATAGTTATCCCATGGATTGATGTGAAATCTTGATCCTCAAGAATTCTTATTCCTCTCTCTCTCTATATATAAATCAAAATAATAGTCAAAATAGTCTCAATTGTACATTTTTAACAAAATGGCACATGGTGACCTATATAGAAAATTAGTTTAACATACAAATGCTTCTCATTGGTCACTCTTTGAATACTTTCACAATCACTACCATGATTTGGATCTAGGAAGTAGATCTTTCTCATCTTACTACAAGAAGGAGTTCCAATTTTCTTTTTTTGGTGTGCTTCATCTATTTGGTAATGGTACAAAGAAATGACATTCTCACACATGTACATACTAATACTTTATAATTCAAGCTTAGAAAACTTATTGGAGACACTATAATCATTCTAGAGAGTGCCAACATCTTCTGCATCCCAAACCTCTCAATGATACCACCTTGCAATAGTCTCAAGAGTAAGAACATAGAATTTAAACAAAAGTTTCCTACAATCAATATAGTTTATCATAAAGAAAAAAAGCATTAATTAATGATCTCACCCAATGATGGAGATTCACATGTAGGTGGAAGACTTGCCTACATAACCTACTTAGAGGCTACCAAATGGTGTATGTATACCGCCTCTGTGGGTGGATGGGATGGCAAAGGTGGTAGATGAGGTGAAGATCAACACCCATGGGTTTTACTAATGAAGGAAGTTCTCTAGTTGAGGTAAGCTAGATACCAAATAGAACTGAGAAAATGGAGAGGCCTACATACATATTTATAATATTTCAATTAGTAAACCAAAATAATATAATGATATAATCATTTAAACAAAATCTAATTTGACACATGATACTCGAGAAGGGGAACATATGTCCACCCACGAGGGCCTGGTTCCTCCCCTAGTGAACATATGTCCACCCACGAGGGCCTAGTTCCTCCCCTAGTCTCCTTTTAATCTATAAAAATATCAAATGAACACTAGAATTATACTAAAATTAAAATAATATATATTGTGGACTAAAAACATATGAAACATTTTTCAAGAAGGGAGCAACTTATGGAAATGGGGTCTAAGCTTTTCCATAAGTTTTTTCATTACATTTGTCTTGTCAAGACCTTTACAACGATATAAATTTTGTTCCAACTTGGTTTTTTAATAAAACGTTATGGTCGATTAATGTCTTGACCACTTAAATTTGTGCCCGTCACCACCCCTGTCATGTCGCGCCCATGTAGCTTCCACGTGGCTATCAAATTACATGCCATATCATACCAAGTGGTAGCTTTTAACCTGTTCATAATAGGTTGCGTATAACCACAATTCTACGATTCTCCCAACTATCTATAACAAACACACACAATATATACATTTATGTTGGACATATGAAAATTCGGGTCCTTTATAGCCACATCACCCAGCTGATAGAACCCCAACAGTTTCTCAAACTACTCCCTGTTAAAACTTCTAGGGACATTTTATTTGGGATTCGTGGTATTTCCAACTTCGTGTTGAGTTTTAGCCACCTCCTTGACTTAAGCACAAAATATTTACAACACGCGGTGCTCGCTCCCCCTATTGATGTCCGTGCGGACCACGCCACCCTCGGAAACAGTTCATGATGGGTTCTACCTCACCCATCATCCAAATTATCCGTGGTTTGGGATTTGAGGCGACGTCACTAGTCCTAAGCACCAGGGTGATGTCATCCTTCATCACTCTTTCCATGTGGACTAGATCTCACGTAATCATCAATCCCTTCCTTTCATGGTTTTCTCATTATCAGAAATTTGGGGAGGGGTTTTCTCTGTCGAAGTGCGTGAGCCACATTCAAGTCCCAACCCCTACTCTGCTACGCTACCTTGGAATTATAATCCCAACTGGAATTTCTTATACTTCCACTGAATCCTCTGGGGTACCAAACCTCTAGGGTAAAATCTAGGGGCCATCTGACGGTTATGAACACCCATCGACTGACAACCTAGATCTCCCATGCTTACACGCTTGGTTATCATGCTTGATCACTTAGCCTACGAGTCTTGGGTCACGGGACTCTTTGGAGCGCTAATCATCTAGCCCCACAACTTGAGTAATATTTGAATTAATTGGGCCTTTCCACCCTCAGAACATGGTCAACGTGGTTCTATTTTACAATGACAAATTACGGCTTAGTGCATGGTAAACCAAAATATTGGTTGCAGTGGTTATCTTTTGAATTTGACCTAATATAAGTATAGTTTTACAAGGCCCCTTGGTATGAATCCTGCAAATATATATATATATATATATATATATATATATATATATATATATATAAGTTATAGGTTGAGTTGGAGCAAGTCTTGCAGAAGCTCAACCTGTAACCTATATATATAATTGCTAATCCTCCTGAGCTTACAATTTGTAAACCAAGGCCTACTGGCCTCATCACTTTCATGCAATGATCCATCTAAACAAAGGTCATATACCTCTTTGTACATAGGTCACATTAACCAATTCCTAAAATTGGGGTGATTACAGGATTAAACCATTTGTTAAGGAAAACATTCAAGAGCATTTCTACATAGGAATTTACATTCCTTAATCATGCTAGAAAATAAAACTCCTCAACATTAACATTGCAATGATTTCACACAATAAACAAATATATAATCCTCATAAGAACAAAAAATGATATTATAATTATTTTATAAGAGATCTGACAACTGAGAGGGGGACACTAAAACTCCACCCAACTATATACAAGCTACAACCATGGTTACTTGTAGTTGTCACCTCCGAGAAAAATTCCATTGCTTGAGGTGTAGTGCTCTTAAGAGGAAATTTAGCCAATGGGGCAGCTGAAACAAAATGTTGCAAGCCATACTGCCTTCATCCACTAGATACACAAGCCTTCATTTAGCTTTTCCAGATTTTATAGACATGCTAACATTCATGTCAGGATATTGCAATATGAATATGTGTAGCTCACTTTTAGGAGAGGAGAGTCCACATCAAGGAAATCTTCATTAATGGATAAGCCATTGATGGGTAAAGAGATAACCTCTCCAAGTGGTTCAACAATGAGTGAAGCACCAAAGCTTCAACCCCAAGGAAACTTCTAGTGGTTCATAAACCCTCATAAGCATTGAAGACTCTTTTTAATATGGTAGGTTCATCAATCCATAAGCTTCCAGTGGGTTCTTCAACCTTCATGCAAGCCACTGCTCTCTATAATGGTTTCACCCTACAAGCCTCTCTCTAAGGGTTATTTCACTGGTTCACTTTCTCCAGAGTTTTATAACTATGATACTAGTTGTTTCTCTCTTTATGTTCTGACCTCCACCCCTAGAGGAATTTTTCGTGTAGTGTTCTTCACAGTGCATTCTCTTCTATTTCCTCTAGATGAGAGAATGAAAGTGCGTTTTTTCTTTTCTTTTTCCTTTTTTTTTTTTTTTTGCTGCTACTTATGTGTATGTTTGATAGTGTGAGAATTCCCCCAAATACATTAGATGTTTTTCTTTTTACCAGGTCCATGCAAGTCAACTACCTAGGACAACATAACTCATGTTTCCTTCAAACTTTTGTGTAATATTCCTATTTTAATAGGAATATTCAATTTCATTTTATTTTCTTTGTTCCAAGAATAATTATGTAAAGGAGGGTCAAAAACTCCTAATAGAAGAATAAAATCATGCCCAATGTGAAAAAGGGTAAATCTGGGCCACTTTAATAAATACACTCAAGTGTGAAAAGAACAAATCCACTTGATTGGGTCAACCTTGACCAAATCTACAGCATTGTCCAGATGCAATGTACCAAGATAAACAACGTTGATCTAGTTGGAGGTTCCAAATGTGAAAGGAGCTAAACCTTTGAGATGGTTTAGGTTTTTGGCAAGCTCTCATCTTATAAAAGGAAGGGGAAGGCAACATATGAAGGTTGTTCATGAGATTATTTCTAAATTGATATCTGTTTGGACAAATAGCTTTCTTGGCTGCTTAGCCTAGATTGCACTGGAATTTCCTGTTTAGGAGATCCACCTCTTCCCATTGAGGAGCTCTTGGGAGAGCTTGTATTTCTTGTCCACTATCAGGTTGAAGACCAAGCTTCTACTTCAAACTGCAACACAGATCCAATGAGGGTTTTCTTTCTTTTGTAAGCTGCAGCAAGTGGAGAACTAGATATGTTCAGATCTAGTTTGTATAGGAGCCTATTCTCAGTGAGTGTGTCTTTTAACCTCCTGGAAAAGTGTATCCATTGTTGAGCTTCAGTTTTTCATCTTGGCATCAGGCTAACACAAATAATCAAGCTGCAACACAGTCTCCCTTGAGGGACTGCGTTATTTTCATGGAGATCAAATCTCTTCAGATCTAAGTCATTTCAATGCTCTTTGTTAGTGGAGGAGGCCTCTAATTTACTGGAGGAAGTATATTGGAGTGCATGAGCCTCAGTTTTTTATCTTGGCATGTGGCCATCAGCTGTCTATCCTCTACAGCACAATTCCTACTCTAGATCTACATTATTCCTATAGGAGGTGTTGTAAGGGGTTTGGGTGCATTAATTGGAGAGCTGGTTTTGGAGTGTTAAGGATCCACTCTTCATTTTGAGATCTTGTGGAGGAGATATATACTTGTAATTTTAAGATTTGATCTGCATAATCAGAATTCTTCAGTAATCCTGAATATTTCTGTAGATCTTCTTTTTTAGATCTTAGATCTACTGCTCATGCTTGGTGCAAGCCCCGAAATTCCAAGGGGATCTAAAAGAGGAGCTTTTCTAGTACATGGATCTGATATAGATTTGACTTTTTATGCACAGATCTGCTCTAGATCTAACATGTAACATAAATTAGTGCAGCTTAATAAGAATCACACTATCAAGGCAAATTTCTGTAAAACATATGGTTGTAGCCCTCTTTTGAGGAGATTTCTTTTGTCTATGCCTTGTATTTTCAGCTATGTACTTGATGGATTGAATTGTAAGACTTATTTGCTACAGTAAATACTATTGAAACATATTTGATGAGCCTCCTATCACTGCTCTTCAAAAACTACATTATTTCCTGAGCATAATTCTTTATTGTTGTTGCAGTCTCTCTTTGAGGCATTTCTGAAGACAACTAGGTGTGGGAGATCTTTTTAACCCACCTAGGAGGATTTGTTTTTGATGTCCTCTTGGATTTAGGACTTATATACTCATATCTAATGGATCCAAGTGTTGGTTTCCATTTCTGTAGCAACCATTACTGGAAAATGCATTATCTAGTCATGCCTTGCTAGCTGTTCCGAATTTGGAATATTACAGTGGTATCAGAGCATGATCTCTATCTCATCCTGTGAGTTCAAACTATTAGTAGCATAAATAAAATAAGAAGAGATCAGTATGGCCAGAATGATGGAAGAAGAGATCTCCTTACTTCTCTTTCAAACTATGAAAGGCATCAAAGAAGATCTTGA
This sequence comes from Pinus albicaulis, assembly GCA_034641835.2. Taxonomy (NCBI): domain Eukaryota; kingdom Viridiplantae; phylum Streptophyta; class Pinopsida; order Pinales; family Pinaceae; genus Pinus; species Pinus albicaulis. The sequence goes on from JAXQQM020064789.1 coordinate 35,353, forward strand.
ACATATGGAGGAAGAAAGATGCAAGGAAACACTTAGAGGGTTTCAAAGACAAGAAAGATACAGTGAGCTCCAAAAATCAGAGATTAGAAAGTTGGAGAAGATAAGCTTTGCCTCATCATGCTTCAAATCCATGAAGGACCTCCCCAAGGAGGATGAGAAAATAGAAGAAGATGCCCCTGCACTTCCTATTCTCATCAAGGAGACAAAGAAAGAAGAAGGATAAAGACTCCATCTTTTGGAGGAAAGAAGGAGGGGAGGCTCTCAAAGCTTCTTCCTAGATCTGAAAAAGAACATTAGTGAAGATCTCAAGAAGATCAAGAGGGAGATGTATAGAGAATCTCTAAATGAGTTTGAAGATGCATCAAACTCTAGATTTTGACACTGTGAGTGTGAGCATGTAGCCACACACTATGATGTACAGTGCAATCAGAAGCTCAGATTTGCCATGAGGAAGATGGGAGAGAAAGAAGAAATGACTAGGAGGAAAATTCTTAGTGATTTCTTGAAAGAAGATGAGTCTCAAGCCCTGAAACTCAGAAATCAGTTATGTTTTTTCAGAGTATTGCAAGGCCAAGGTGGAGAGAGGAAAGAATAGTGATAGATTTACTCTATCTACCTTTGAAGGATCACCTACAAGATCAGCCAAAGAATGGGTGGAAGAGCTAGACACCTTCTTGCAGCTGCACCAAGTCCCTAAAGAAGAAGCCATTAAAGTTGCAGTACTACACTTGAAAGGTAAGGCCTATGCTTGGTGGAAATTTGAATTCCTTCCTTTTAGAAATTTAAATACTTCATCTTCCATAAGTTTCACTAAGGCATTAGTGAAATTTTTTGATAAAAGAGTTCATGGGACACCTGTGGTGAAGATAAATGAGAAGACTCAAATAAAAGCCCTGCATAAAAATGCAAATCCATTTCAGAGGCCCATGGAAGAGGCTGAAAACATGCATCATGCCTTGTGAGAGGCAAGATTTCCCTCCAACACCTTTGAACAAAAGAACAGAGATATCTCTTCTTCAAAGGTGGCTCCTATCATTGGGAGGTTGCCCAATTTTGTTGCAGAGATAAAGGGCAACAGCGCTGTCAAATCTGGACTTGATCTAGCACCTCAAGCAGAGGAAGGAGGAGATTTTTCTCCAACAAGAGGGATTCTTGTGGCATGGCAAGAAAATCCCCAAGATCTCGTGTATGGATATCAAGGCCCATTTCATGATCTACATGTGCCATCAATGAGAAGTTGCAGAACCATGGAGACACAAGCAGGAGATAGGAAAGAGAACCAAACTCATTCCTATCCATTGCAGAAGGTTGATGCACCTAAGAAGGTGATTGGATTGCGCAGTGAAAGCATTGAACGTATTTTCCATTCATATATTTAGTCGTCTCTTGTTGAGGATGTCTCATTGCATGGAGACATTGCACCAAGGAGACCACTGGATCAACAAAGGAGGATGAGTGCTTCACCTGTTGAGGAACCAATCATTGATTTTAGAAGAGTGGAGGCCTTGGAAGGTCTTGATACATCGCTGAGAGTCTTGGGTAGGCTCAAGGAGGAGAGAAGCATTATCTCAACATCATCCACACCCACTCTCATTTCAGTTTCTGCGCTGTGGCAGGAGAAGCAAGGGAAAGATAGCAGCCTTCCCACTTACACATTTGGCATGGGAGCTATCTATGCACATAACTCTTTGGAAGAGTTAATATAGTCACCTCTCTTCTCTACAAGGATGGAAGGGGACTCATCTATGAGCTGCTCCCTTTGCATGAGAAAAAATTATGGTAAGGGTATTGATTATTTTGATTTATCTAATGTATGTCTGCATCCCTTAACCATATATGTGCGGGATGTTGCTCCAAGAAGGAGCATTCTTTCTTTGAGGATGCATGGTATACTTGAGGCCATGAGCATTGTTGATGAACACTCCCTAGGAGGACTTGGGGAGGAATTTTGTTTTGGAGGACATACTGACATTGCCTCATCCATCATTCACTTCCTCCAAACTTATGAGGAGATTGGGACAACAAGAAAGTGGTCGAGAGACCGCACATTTTTTCAGTCTCTCTTACAGCTGAGAGTCAAGTTGCATTGGTTACACATGAGGGACCATTGTCATTCACATTTGCTACATAGGGAAGCCAGCATGATTCTCATTTTGGCTCCTTATGCTGTTATTGTTCCTATTCTTAAGAGGAGCATGTGTGGGAGAGAGACACATTGGATGGATGTGTCCCTTGGGGGAGAGAATCCCCATATTTTTTGCAGTGCATGCTCTAAAGAGAGCATGAGAGATGATATGGCTGCCACAATCACACATTTGTTTCTTCAGGAGGAAAGCCATATGAGCTGGGATATGCCTCTCACTGATATTGGAGAGGAGTCTTTCTATGAATTACCGAGCTGGGAGGTGATTCATTTCATTTGGATAATAGCATGGAAACCCCCAAAGAAGGAGGGGAGATTTTGTAGCACTCACCTTGTCAGTTGCTTGAGGGCAAGCAACATTTTTGGAGGGGAGGACTGTAATATTCCTAGTTAGTCCAAGCTAATAGGAATATTTAAATTTTGTTTTATTTTCCATTTCTGAATAAATGACTAATGGTGGATATGTAAAACTCCTTAGATCAGTGGATAAATCAATGCTCAATGTAAACACAGCTATATTTGAGCCATTTACATAAAATCCACTTGCAGGTGTGAAAGGGAGTTTAAGCTGTGAGACTAGGTCAACCTTGACCAAATCTACAACGCTGTCTAGATTCAATGTATCTCATAAAGGGACAACGCAGTTCTAGAAGGAGGATCTCATGTGAAAGGGGTTAAGTGATTCAAGGTGGTTTAGGGTTTGGGCAAGCCCTCATCTTTTAAAGAAGGAGAAGGCAACTAGAGAAGGCTGTTGAATGTATTATGATTTTGGATTTCTCTAGGCTTTTTAGCAAGAGACTAGTGAGGATATCCTGTTTAGGGGTTCTCCATCCTTCCATTGAGTAGCTCTTGGAGGGTTTTGTGCTTCTTTTCCACTATATGGCATATGGCCAAGATCCATATCTCTTTGGTAGTGTAAATCCAGTGAGGGTTTCATTGTCTAAGTGAGCTACAACAAGTGGAATCTAGATTTACGTAGATCTAGATCATACTATCATCTCTTCTTAGTGAGTGAGTCATTTATCCTCCTGGAAGAGTGTAGTATCAGCTTGAGCTTCAGTTTCAGATCTTGGCATCATGCGAAAGTGTATACTATCATCAACAGCGCAGTTTCTCTCCCTGATCTGCGTAAATCTTGAAGAGCAGAGTTGTAGGGGTTTGGAATTCTCCTGGAGGAGAGATCTCTAGTGGAAAGGATCCTTCCTTTCACTGTGGTGATCCATGGATTGGCCAACCAATACATGTACCCTTCAGATCTGATTTATTTATTGCATAATTTTTGAATACTGCTGCAAAACTGTGACTTAGATCTCAGATCTACTCACTGTTGTTGATCATTTGCTGAGATCCCCAAGGGGAGTGTATTATGAAGTCCCTTTTGTATACAGATATGCAATAGATCTATGTTTTTGTATGCAGATCTATTCTAGATCTAGAATGTAATGAAAATAAGCTTCAGCCTCCTGAAATTTACGCTGATAATCTTTCCTGGTTCAACATACTGTTGCAGCACCTATTTGAGGCTTGTATCCATGTAAATACATGTATTTATATTGTATATTGCATTGGCCATAGCATAGAATAGATTTAATGTTTCTCACACTCTATTTATAACTTTCACCTTCAGAAATCATGTTATCCATGCTTCAGTAAAATTCTGCATACTTTAAGTCATGGGGAATCAGGGTTTTTAAGCCTAGTCGGGGTTGGAGGAACTATTTAATATAGCAAGGATCATTTTTTTGACATGAAATTTGGTATGGGATTCCCTCATGGCCTTAGCTAAAATAACCTACCGCCATTTCCCTTATTTTTACGCACATTACTGAATACACTCATTATAGGGCCTAGATCACCGCTTTTCCCCATCCTTTGTCAGTAGAATAATAGTACTTCTTGCTGCTGTATATTAAATTGTTTTTGAGGTGTTTTTAAACACATATCAGGGTTATTAGCTCGATTCTACTCCATTTTTGTGTTTTTATACTGCTGCAGCCCTTCACTGGGCAATTTTCTGAAGACAACTAAGTGTGGGAGACCTGTTTAACCCACCTAGAGTGATTTATTTTGAGCCTCCTCTTGTATTTTGGTCTTAGATACTCTGATCTAAGGGATCCAAGGGCTGGTCTTGTCCAGTTAAGCACACATCCTTGAAAAATGTTTTTTTCAGGCTTGTCTTGCTAAGCAGTTCGGATCTTGAATATTACATTTTGTCCTTTTTTTTCTTATGGTTGGAGCTAGAGGACACATGGGACTTTACTTCCTCTTTTTATTTAATTTATGCCGCATTCAACCCATTTAAAACTACTCATCCAACCAAGTCTAATATTTAAAAGAATCCATTCCTCAAAAAATCTCCCTTCCCAAGTAATCTTGAATCTTTCTCCCTTTCTCTCAGCCTTTTAAATTAATTACAATTATTTACAATGAGGGTATGTTAACTAGGGGATGTCACACCTACTTCCCTCCATCTAGCCACAAAATGTATGCTCACAATTGGTACATCTGTGAGTCTCTAATGAGCATCCATATGGCATCTACTAGTCAAGCCCTACTCAAGAGGTCACTGAGGTCAGCCTGATTTATTGGTTAACTAGCATTTAGGATTACAGATGAATGCCACAATTGAATTTAATGACCTTGCAAGAGACACTTATAAAAACTCTCTAGTGTTTCGAAGATCCCGTATTTGTGACCTTATTGTAGCTAAGGATGAATCAATTTGATCAATTTGATTTTTTGGTTCTTGGTTTGGGATTGGTTGTTGTAAATTTGTTGATGGTGGGTTTAGGTTATGATTAGTTTCTATATTAGCTAGTTTCCAAGTGAGTCAATACAACTTTTGTATCAATGGTATTAGTTTGGTTATTTTTTCCAATTTTAAACCAAAAAAAAAAAACCATTAGAATGCTTACATGGATTCCAAAGATCAGGTATGGTGTTGATTTGGCACTTGAGGTTGTTCAAGAAGGAACGATTTTTCTCATTGTCTCCCAAAAATGTGTTGCGTGGTCCAAATATGGTAAAAAATGGGGCCACGGGTGCATAAATAAACATTATTATTAAGAACACATGCACATTCCTAGAGCACATGCAGATTCCTAAGCCATGTTGAGCTTGAAAGCTTGGTAGCATCCTAGTTGGAAAATTTTGACTTGTCAAACCTGGATGTCCAAGAATGCATGTGCATTCCTAGAAAATGCACACATTTCTACGAATGTGTGTTCCTGATGGAACCATTGTCTTCTTCACACTAGTTAAAATACAAATATGATTTTGATTTTTAAAATTTGGGTTGATTGCTTCCTGATAATACCTTAGCTTCCTTAAATTTTAATGGAATAATATTTTTAATATTATCCTTATTTTTCAAAAATGATCTCCTCCTACCAACAACCTAGCCAAGACTTATGACATACCCACTTGAGTGGAAGGTGGTTTTAGATCGAGTTAGAAGCAATTTTAGGAAATTTGTTGTCTTCCATGTTGTTCAACCTCTTTTTATACATTGAATACGTCATAGGGAAAAACTTTCTTGGATGAGGAGCATAGGTTTGAGGAGTTTTTTTTTTTTTTTAAGTCCTATATCCAAAGATTTTCTTACTTGCAATTTTGTCAAATCCAAAGTAATCTTTCCATCTTCCATTTATCCTTTTCTCATTGTTATAGTTGTAATTGAACTTGTTTTGGATATAAATTCCTAGATATTCAAATATCAAAAAACTTCCTCCAAATTTTCATTATCATCACATAGATAATAATTATAACTCTAAAATTAATTATATTACTTCAATGCTCCTCTTTAGAAATGAAAACATATCTATTTATCCCATTATTATTTATATCTAATTCCAAATCTAAATATAATAATAGTTAAAAAACCAGTATTTTAATTAATCTCTTTCATTATTTTAGTTATTTCTCCATTCACAATAAAGCAGGCTACAAAATATATTAAACTAGAATACAAAACTTTAAAATATATATTTGCATCTTTCATTATCTATCTATGTACCCAAATTCACACCACACCTATGATATTATCATGTTCTATGATCATCACCTTAGTTTGTTTAATAGCGTCAAATTCATTATTCAGTCTCTTTGAAACTTTTGATGAGTCATTAACCTACTAAACCATATTTCAACAAACCAGAATAAAAGACAGCTTCACAATACATAATTCAACAAAATACAATAAAAAAACTTCACTCTATGTGATTCCAATCCATGCCACCAGACGTACCCATATTATTGCTATCGCTAGTCAAACACCCCCGTTCTGTTTGATTCTGCTAATTAATTAAGCTGTCCCTTCGTCTTCAAGTAGTCCACAGCATCATCGAAGATCTCATCGATACCAAATTTAAAAGAGAAACCGCTATCTACCAGTTTCTTCGACGACAGGTTTGCTTTTTGGGTCGGTGGCACATCCTCGAACCTGGATGTATACACACAAGGTTATGGAAATATTTGGATCAATTTTCATAAATGTTTTTGAAAATAGAGAAAGAAAATTACAATCAATCCACATTATAAAAAAGAAAATCCAAAGGGAAAGTCTGAATCACTCACTGCTTTGCGACGTTGTATTGCGGATAAAGTTTGGACAGGTAGTGTGCGAGCGAGGGGTGTTGACGGAACAGCAGATGTGACGGCCGGGCGCAGAGGGGAGAGGGTTGTCCATCAAAAAAAGAAAATCTGGGGTGTAATAATGTGCTGGCAGTTATTTCTACTACTTCTACTACATAAGTCCAAAATTAGAAGAGCAAAAAATATCCACGTCTGGGGGTTTATTTTATAATAGAGTTACTGCTTTTTTCTTTAGGAAAAAGATGTATATACCCAGGCAGGGGGTTTGTTAGTACGGAGGAAATCCACGTCTGTCCAGGAGGTTTCGTCAATGCACTGATTCTGCGCCTCTGACTCGTTTATGGAAGCGGTGCACGCAGACGATGTGAACACAACGCGCTTTACAGTTTTGGCCTTGCTGCAAGACCTCAGAACATTCAGCGTTCCATTGAGTGCTGGATTGATGACGTCACGCTGCGGATGAAAGAAACAGTGTTAGGTTTCTAATAAATAACAATATAGTTGATAATTGTAAACTGATAATGTATGAGGATTTATTTTTACTATATAATTTGTCTAAAATCAGGTAGGTGTTTAGGGTAAACTCTACACAATTTATGTTTTTTTTGAGATTTTTCAGAGTGCTCAATCTGTTTTATGGGTATTTAGGGTATTAAATCTTAATATAAATCAAAATTTTAGTTTAATACAGAAAATCTATTTTATATAATGAAAAACTAGTTTAAATAATACAAATTAAAGTTTTAACTAGAAACAAAAAAAATACACATAAACTCAAAAAAGTTTCATTAAAAACAACTCCAAATTGAATGAAAAATACATTTATAAATATATATACCTCAGGATCGTTGGGGTTGAAGTTGACGGGACTGGCCACATGGAAAACGCCATCACAACGGTCTATAGCAGTATCGAAACTGCCTTCTCCAGTAAATCCCCTCTGAAGATTTTGAGCCTCTCCGCAGCGCCTGGAATGTCCAGGAGATGCCGCACCTTCCCCTCGTTCCCTGCGTTCTCACCGCGCAATTTTCCTAACGGTGGTCTATAATAATACTATTTTCAATAAATGGAGAAGAATGGAATATTACCTGGGTCGCGAACAGTAGCGTGTACAGTGTAACCCTGGTGGAGTAAGAGCCGGACAAGCGAGGAGGCCACGAAACCGGTTGCTCCGGTCACGCAAAAAGTGGTTCTGCGTGTGGGAGTTGCAGAGGCCATTTTTAGTATTCACCGTGACTCCTTCCCTTAAGACTTTACAAGCATACTCCACTTAATGTGAATTACCTTCTTAGTTTCCCTGGACCGTTTATGTAGGATACAAGAAAGGTCACCTCTTCGATAAGATATATTCTGAAAAAGAGCCAGAGCCAGAGCCAGATACATAGTAAATTATATTTCGAAAAAGAGCCAGATACATAGTAAATTTAAATTATTTGAAAACAAGTCTTTTTGTCATAATCTGTACCATTTGATTCCTTTGTCATAATCTGTACCATTTGATTCTTAGACGATTATAGATTCGAATTGAACTGACAGAGCAAGCAGTTGCGAGGTGGTTGCTCTGACGGTTCCAAATTACCTGCCATGTGCATGCCATTGCTCGCATGCAACCTAGATGATAGAGCACCGACCCACCGCCCTCCTGATTCGTGATGCGCTGCACAGCGTTCGCTTGAATGTGAACGTCCATTAACAAATAATTTAATGGATGCACTGTCACGCTAGAGCCTGCTAGACGATATGGACCTTTTGATTTTTATTTACCTCGATCATGTTGCTGATATAGGTATGCACTGGTTCCAAATGTTAATCTTTTAGAATCTAATAGAAATTAAAAAACAGAACTTCCTCAAATTATGTTAATGATATAGGTATGCTCTGGCTCTAATTGTTTATCTTCCATAATCTAATAGAACCTAAAAAACAAAACTTTCTCACTCTCCTTTATGGGAAAAATTTAAGATAGCTTCGAGGTAAAAGCTTTCCATGTAAGAAAGTAAATCTGAGATTTCATGAGAATTTGTTCAAATCAGTAACCACGCATAGGATGTTCTTTTATATATGTATATACACACACGGAGAAAGAATCTGTGAATGTTGGTATTTTTTGGCTGTATGTGGGTGTGGTATTTCTATCTTATAGTTTGGTCTGTCCACGACTAGTTTATTTTTTTTTGGGTTGATTTTATATTTTATGTATACTCACTTTCTTAATCACGGTTTTCTCTTTTATATAACTAATGTGAAATTATTAAAAAAAAAAATCTCATTGTTTTCTCTCATATATATTTAATTTAAAATTATTAAAATTTAAATGAAAAAAATAATTATAAATAAATTTAAATAATAAAAATCAAATACTGTTATATTACTATTTATTTGTAAATGTGAATTATGTGTATAATTTATAGTTTATTTAAATATTATGTATGAAGATAAAGTCAGCGTAACAGAAGTTTTTAGCATATGAGATATAGCTTATGCTCTCACACACAAAAACATATAACTAAATCTACTAAGAAATGAATTACAATATATAGAAAGTTTAGGCCTAACTAATTCTTAAAAAAAAAGATAAATTAAATTTAAGTCTTTTGAAATTAATTCCAAACTATTCAATTTTAATTTCTAATTTCAAAATATTGAATTTTATTTCTTAACTGTAATTTTATAGAATATTCTTAATTCAAGAAAAGCATTAGATTTCTATAATATCAGTTTGTTTATATAGAAAGTTTAGGCCTAACTAATTCCTAAAAACAAAAATAAATTAAATCTAAGTCTTTTGAAACTAATTCCAAACTATTCAATTTTAATTTCTAATTTCAAAATATTGAATTTTATTTTCTAAGTGTAATTTTATAGAATATTCTTAATTCAAGAAAAACATTAACTTTCTATAATGTCAATTTGTTTTCTAGCTAAACCTATTTTTATTGGTATTTATTTAGATGGGATGGAAAAAAAAGTCTTTTTTTTGAAAAAAAAAAGACTTTTTAGACAGGCGTCACTATTTGAAAACAATTGAAAACAACTTCCCTAGCTGCCATGTGTCCATGTTTGAGCCATTAGATTAAATGTTAGACAATTGAAATGTTTTAGGCCATTAGATCTAGTAAATATTTTTATATATGTTTTTTATAATGTTAGTTTTTTTCTTTTTAATAAGTTAGATTGAATTTAGGTTTTGGTGACTTTTAAGTTAAAATGTTGTTATTAAAAATTTGTTAGATTTTAACCTCAATTTTTTAATAAAATTTAAATTAATAACTTAATAAAACTAGATTTAACATAGATTAGTTTAATGAATAAATTTTTTTCTTTTAAATACATCAAATGATAAACTATAAATACAACCCATGGTCTTGACCTATGTTATTCATTTGGAATGTAGTTTCTTTATAGGGGGGAACTAGGATGGTCTAAATCAATTTAACTCTGGATTTAAACTAATTATTTAATAAAATTATTTTTAAATGTTTATAACCATTATTCTTTTAAAATTTTACTAATAAAATGTATCTAAATTTTCATACATCCAAATATACATAGTTTTTCTTATTATGTATTATTTTTCTTACAACTATTTTATTATTCCAAAAATATATGGTTTTTTTTGTTATATATTATTTATGTTACAACTGTTTTATAATTCATGAGTATTATTTCTTAATATATAAAAAACTAAATTAATAATAGAATTTTTTTAAAATATGTGATCTTTTTTAAATTTCTAAATTATTTCAGAAGACATGATTTATCTCGAGCAATAATGACGAATGTTCATAATTCTCATTTCTTAAATAACACTAAATTTACTTTTAAAGGGTCTCAATTTTCTTAATAAAATTTAAATTAATAACTTAATAAAACTAGACTTAACATAAATTAGTTTAATGAATACTTTTTTTGTAAACTTCATAAAATGATAAACTATAAATACAATCCATGGTATTGACCCATAGTATTCATGTTGAATGTAGTTTCTTTATAGGGGGAACTAAGATGACCTAAATCGATCTTAACTCTAGATCTAAATTAGTTATTTAATAAAACTATTTTTAAAGGTTTATAACCATTATTCTTTTAAAATTTTACTTTATAAAATGTATTTAAATTTTCATACATCCAAATATACATAGTTTTTCTTGTTCTGTATTATTTTTCTTACAACTATTTTATTATTCCAATTATTCATGAGTATTATTTCTTAATATATAAAAAATTAAATTAATAATGAATTTTTTTTAAATGTGATCTTTTTTAAATTTCCAAATTATTTCAGAGGACATGATTTATCTTGAGTAATAATGATGAATGCTCATAATTCTCATTTCTTAAATAACACTAAATTTACCTTTAAAGGGATCCATAACAATTGTTTGTATCAAAGTCAAGGATAGAGAAGAAAGGAGACATGGTGAAGAGAAGCTTCCAACCTTACAAGAAGCCCTAAAAAGGCATAAGGTTGAGTCTATGGAATCCATATTCCTTGATACACATGAGAAGTGCAATGAAAATACTTGGAGCTACATTATCTCACTATTCAAGCAAGGCTATGGAGAACCAAATAGAAGAATTAAAAACAAAATAAGACTATTCAGAAAATGGGTTACTCAAGGATTTCGGAATCCAAATGCGCTACATTATCTCACTTATTCAAGCAAGCACTCAAAAAGAGATAGAAAATACTGATATAGAGACAATTTATTCATAAACAAGAGAGTTAGAATTATAACATGAGATAGAGTTATGGGAAGAGAAACATTCCAACTGTAAGGAGGAGTCAAAGTTACATGAGTAATAGTTCACAAAAACATAATTCTCCACCATTTATTATGGAGGAGAAAGTTCCTACTACCTCATCAATTGAAGAAGGTCCACATGAGAAAATAAGAAGAGATTGTCACTCTGTTCTTTTTTGTCTAGTAGTCTCTTTACCTATGCCCTTAAATTCCATGACTCATAAAATACTAGACAAAATACACTAAATTTCCTACTACCTCATCAATTGAAGAGGACCCACGTGAGAAAATAAGAAGGGATCGTCACTATGTTCTTTTTTGTCTAGTAGTCTCTTTACCTATGCCCTCAAATTCCATGACTCATAAAATACTAGAGAAAAGACACTTACCTATTGTAATCAGTTGAAAAAAAGTATCTCTAAAGGATGACTTCGAGAGGAATCTATTATTTAAAAGATCGGGAAAATAATTTCATTTCAAAACAAAAATGTATTATCACTAGGGAAGGGAGTTATTACATTTAAAATTTGTTCCCATTCTTGTCACTATGAAATTCGATTGTTGCTTTTTATTTGATGGGAAAATAAATGATCTTTAAAAGGCACTAACGTATTGAATTATGATCCTTAAAGAAGTGACTAGATTATGTGATTATGAGCTGATTTTTCTACTTACTTTTGGGTCTCCATGATGTTTTTTATTCTGAGTGAGGTGAAAAGTTCCAAAAATGTGGAATATTGGTCGTTTAAATAGGAATTATGGAAATATGATTGTAAATAATTTATTCATATAAACTATGTGAACTAAGATTAATTAATCATCCCCAAGTTTTAAAAAGGGCCCAAAAGTCTCTTATCCATAACATTGACGATTAAGATAACTTTATGCTCTATGTTCCATACTTAATATTTTTAGTAGTGTCTTATGAAGTACAACATGTCATAGTGATAAGTTTTTATTCCATTAAATAATTCTAGCTATAGAGCAAAGTCAGAGTATTCAACATTACAAATGTGATAGAAGCAAATCATTTCATGGAAGGGTGATGTATTCCCAAGTTGGTCATAAAAACCAAGTGAATCCTTGATGCAAAAAATAAAAATAAACATGCATATTTCGTCATATAGAGGTATTGAGTACTTTGGCCAAAATGTCTCATCCATTATAAAGAAACACATATTACATGAAATTAATAACAAAGAATTTGTTCCACATCAATTACTCAATACAGATATTTTGATTTGAGGTCTAGTAAACATAATTCTCCACCCGTTGTTATGGAAGATCAGTTGGAGCCAAGAAAGTTCCTACTACCTCTTCTTTCTTATATGTTATTCTTTCCTATACCACAACCTTACGACGTTTCCTTTGCAACATGAGGTGCAATTGCTAGTTAAATTTTTATTATTGTAAGGATAGAGGGATAATAAACTTCTAGATATTAAGTACTATGCAGTGAGTTAATTGTTGGTTTATTTTCTTTTTCTTTTATTATTTATTGGATAAATGGACAAAAATAAAATGATATTCAATAAATAAGATACAAAGGATATAACTTGATTGATTTAGGATGTTTATTTTAAGCTAGTTAGAATGATAGGGATTGTTTGTTTTGTTTTGTTTTATTTGGTTGCTTGTCAAGAAGAATAGGTAGAGGAAGAGAAGTTCAAACCATTGGGCTATGGAGTCTATGAAAGGTTTTAAGAGTATAACAACAAATCATGGGTGTTCCCTAGGGCAAGTTAATAAATCCAAATAGATCTTAATAGCTTATGTGGGTGTGAAATGAACATTAAGTTGTAAGTTTAGTAGGTTTAAATGGCAATTAAGAATTATTTAACATATACTAGAACAAGAAGAGTCTTTAAGATCACTATTCTTAAGAAAGAACCAAAGCACAGGGCACACCATAAACTTCTTTGGCCTAGCTTTATCAAGTAAACTTTAAGACAATAATCCAACAAACCCTAGAAAGCAGGAAACTCATAAATTCTCTAGATATTCACTTTCAGACAAAGGAAACATTTAAGACAACATTTCAGTAACGATTAAAGAGCAGGGAGCTCCTAAATTTTTCAATCAAACTTCAAAGACCTTCAAATTCACTATTCAAGATGGACCAAAGGACACGGCAAACCATAAACTTCTCTAGCCAAACCCTAGTAAGTAAACTTCAAATAAAACCTTGAGAACAACATTTCAAGTGGAACCAAAGGACAGGGCAAACCATAAACTTCTTTGGCTGGACTCTACTAAGTTAATCTCAAGAAAACAAACTAGGTAGAAATGAAGAGCAGGGAACTCCTAAGTTCTCCAATCAGACCGAGCAGAGGAAAACATTTAAACAATAGAAAGCAGACAGAATTAAGGTGCCTCTAACAACATATCTTCACCTAAATTTTTTTTTCTGTTATAAGAGAAATTGATGTACAAAATGGAGAACAAAAGGAAACCATTACTAGATCAGAATAACATCACCATCTAACCAAGTTTATGAATCCTATGAATATGCTTGTTCCGTTGATATCCAGTCCAAAAAAATTACAAAGCTTCAAAGCCAACTTCTTTAAAACTCAAAGTCTATGAGGTATTCAACTAAACAACCAACCAACAAAAAACATGAAGCATTCATGCAGTATTTATCTGCAAAATGAGGAGGTGATCCTCAGCTAGGGTTTCAAATGTCATTTATTACAAAGTTAACACATTTTGACCTTTGAGACCATGCAAGGCCCAAGGAAAAATATCTGAGACTCATTCATTGTAATAATAACTCCTAACATAACTTCTGAGCTAACTTTGGAATATGTTTGACTTTAAGGCTTCTCAACAAATTTTACAATAACTCTTGGTAAGGGCGTAGCTCCAAGGTATAGGGGTGCAGCACCAGTGCAAACGCGTAGCGCCAAGGCAGAAAAGCTAGCTTGTCTTGAAACCAACTTTTGGAGGCCTTCCCTATGTCCAAATGAGATCCATGATGGCTCATTGGAAAGGTCTCTGAGTCTATTTTCCAAAAATTCTTTCACTTTCCAAAATGGTGCCCATTTTCTCTATAAAAAATCTCTTCTCCCAGGACTGGTAAACGCATAGCGTTAGGGTCAAAAAGAGTGCAGAAATGTGATTTTTTGGTGGTTTTTGGCCTTTTTGAGGGACCAATTTTGCTCCAAATCTCCTAAAACATTTGGACGTTGATGTACTTGTCATTAGGAACATGAATATGTTGACCATTTTCCATTTGGACTGGCGTTGTGCATTTTCCCAATTTGCTGCATGTCAAACTGTCAAAAAATCAAAATGTGCACAAGTGCCAAAATTGGAAATTTGTTTGTTAATGAAGGGTTAGAAGCCTGAAAGGACACCTCAAAAAGAATATTGAGCTTCTCTTTCTCCTTTGCCTCGGTCAAACCTGAATCTTTGCATGGGCACGTTTGAGCTTGACCCTTGTAATCATGTTTCTCATGGCATAATGTTTCACCATCTTCCTCTGAATGTCAATGTCTCTCTTTGCCTTCTCTAGTTGACCCTCCAAATGAAAATTGGCTCTCTCAAGCCAAGACTCTCTATCCCTTCTAATATCTATGGAAAGCAGCTCACTTGGACTGAGATGCTCTGCCAATTCTGCCTCTTTTTGCCTTTCCTAGGCTAAAACCCTCCTTATCTCAGTGGTCTTTGGTCTCTATCTAGGAAGCTAATATTCCTCATCATCACTGCCATAAAAAATTCCCAAGGTCTCATCTAGCAAAGCCTTGGCCTTTTTGGCCTCTCTTTGATCTCTGATTTCCTTGACCTCACTGATGATATGTTTTGTCTCTAGTTGTTGATTCTCTAACTCAATAAAGTTAATCACATTCTTTTCTCTACCAAGAATAGCTTGAATCTCACTATCTTAGCATCCTTGCTTCTGATCAATGCACTAGTAATTCTCTCCTCATCCTCATCATCAAGGTCAATAAACTGAAACTTCTGCTGAGTTTCATGTTTGTCCTCCTCCTCAACAATGATAGGCTCTGTAGCCTTTTCCTTGCCCTTATCTACCTGTTTTGCTGATGACGAAGGCATGGCCCCTTTCCCATAAAGTGAAGTAAACACATTCCTGTGGCCTCTCTGATATGTTAAAGGAAATGGCTCAATGTCAATCATTTTAGTGCCAGTTCTCTCAATGTCCCTTTCACTACTTGATGCTCTGTTATCATGATATAAGGGTGAAGGGTTGTGGAAAGGTGATGAGGAAGGATCAATATGAGGTGACTGGATGTGAGTGGATGGTTAAGTATGAACAGTGGGGTGTGATGGAGAAGTGGATACAGGAGGATGAGAAGATGAAGGAATATCCTGATGATGATGGCCAAGTGGAGTAGTGAAAACCTCATTGGCAATGAATGCATCCCATGAAATGTTTTTCTATTGAAGCTAATGCATGACCACCATCTTGAGAGTGAATGATGAAATGGGCTTTGCATTTTCTTATTGTAATCCCTCTTTTGAACAATGTAACCCATCTTGTCAATGCTACGGAAAAGATAATAAGGCAAATGTGACATTCTAACTCTGGTGAAATGCATAAGAAGATGAATATGGTATGAGTAGAGGCAGGAAAACCTTCCCTCACAATTAGACAAAGAAAAATTTAAGACAACAATCGAACAAACCCTAGGGAGAAAGGAACTCCTAAATTCTCTAGATATTCACTTTTAGACAAAGAAAACATTTAAGACAACATCTCATTAATGATTAAAGAGTAGGGAGCTCCTAACTTCTTCAATCAGACTTCAAATGCCTTCAAAGTGACTATTCAAGATGGACCAAAGGACACAGCAAACCATAAACTTCTTTAGCCAAACCCTAGTAAGTAAACTTCAAAGAAAACCTTGAGAACAACATTTCAAGTAGAACCAAAGGACAGGGAAAACCATAAAATTCTTTGGTTGGACTCTACTAAGTTAATCTCAAGAAAACAAACTAGGTATAAATGAAGAGCAGGGAACTCCTAAGTTCTCCAATCAGACCGAGCAGAGGAAAACATTTAAACGAAAGAAAGCAAACATAATTAAGGTGCCTCTAACAACATATCTTAACTTAAATTTTTTGTTCTGTTATAAGAGAAATTGATGTACAAAATGGAGAACAAAAGGAAACCATTACTAGATCAGAATAACATCACCATTTAACCAAGTTTATGAATCCTGTGAATATGCTTGTTCCATTGATATCCAGTCCAAAACAAGTCTATGAGGTATTCATCTCAAAAACCAAACCAAAAAAAACATGAAGCATCCATGCAGTATTTATCTGCAAAATGAGGAGGTGATCCTAAGCTAGGGTTTCAAATGTCATTTATTACAAAGTTGATGCATTTTGACCTTTGAGACCATGCAAGGCCCAAGGAAAAATATTTGAGACTCATTCATTGTAATAATAACTCCTAACATAACTGCTGAGCTAACTTTGTAATATGTTTGACTTGAAGTCTTCTCAACAAATTTTACAATAACTCCTGGTAAGGGCGCAGCTCCAAGGTACAGGGGTGCAGCGCAAGTGCAAAGGGGAAATGCCAAAGCAGAAAAGCTAGCTTGTCTTGCAACCAAGTTTTGGAGGCCTTCCCTATGTCCAAATGAGATCCATGATGGCTCATTGGAAAGGTCTCTGAGTCTATTTTCCAAAAATTCTTTCACTTTGAAAAATGGTGCCCATATACCCTATCAAAAAACTCTTCTCCCAAGACTAGTAAACACATAGCGTTAGGGTCAAACGGAGGGCAGAAAAGTGATTTTTTGGTGGTTTTTGGTCTTTTTGAGGGACCAATTTTGCTCCAAATCTCCTAAAACGTTTGGAGGTTGATTTAATTGTCATTAGAAACATGAATATGCTGACCATTTTCCATTTGGATGGCCCAAAAGAGAGCGCAGCGCTAGTGGCGCTGCGCGTTTGGCCAATTTTCTGCATGTCAAACTGTCAAAAAATAAAAATGTGCACAAAGTGCCAAAATTGGAAATTTTCTTGCTGGTCAAGGGATAGAGGCCTACAAGGACACCTCAACAAGAATATTGAGCTTCTCTTTCTCCTTTGCCTTGGTCAAAACCTGAATCTTTGCATGGGCATGTTTGAGCTTGACCCTTGCAATCATGTTTCTCATGGCATAATGTTTCACCATCTTCCTCTGAATGTCAATGTCTCTCTTTGCCTTCTCTAGTTGACCCTTCAAATGAAAATTGGATCTCTCAATCCAAGACTCTCTATCCATGCTAATATGTATGGCAAGCATCTCACTTGGAGTGAGATGCTCTGCCAATTCTGCCTCCTTTTGCCTTTCCCGGGCTAAAGCCCTCTTCAGTTTAATGGTCTTTGGTCTCTGTTTAGGAAGCTAATATTCCTCATCATCACTGCCATAAAAAATTCCCAAGGTCTCATCTAGCAAAGCCGTGGCCTTTCCGACCTCTCTTTGATCTCTGATTGCCTTGACCTCACTGATGATATGTTTTGTCTCTAGTTTTTTATTCTCTAGCTCAAGAAAGTTAATCACATTCTTTACTCTACCAAGATTAGCTTGAAGCTCACTATCTTGGCATCCTTTCCTCTGATCAATGCACTAGTAATTCTCTCCTTATCCTCATCATCAAGGTCAATCAACTGAAACTCCTGCTCAGTTTCTTGTTTGTCCTCCTCCTCAACAATGATAGGCTCTATAGCCTTTTCCTTGCCCTTGTCTACCTGTTTTGCTAATGAAGAAGGAATGGCCCCTTTCACATCAAATGAAGCAAACACATTCCTGTGGCTTCTTTGATATGTTAAAGGAAATGACTCAATGTCAATCATTTTAGTGCCAGTTGTCTTAATGTCCCTTTCACTACTTGATGAGCTGTTATCATGATATGAGGGTGAAGGGTTGTGGAAAGGTGAAGAGGAAGGTTCATTATCAGGTGACTGGATGTGAGTGGATGGTGATGTATTAACAATGGGGTGTGATGGAGAAGTGGATATAGGAGGATGAGAAGATGAAGGAATATCCTGATGATGATGGCTAGGTGGAGTAGTGAAACCCTCATTAGCAATGAATGCATCCCATGAAATGTTTTTCTACTAAAGCTGATTCATGGCCACCATATTGATGAGTGAATGATGAAAAATTATTTTCATTTGTTGATTGTAATCCCTCTTTTGCACAATGTAAGACATCCTTTAATTGCTACGGAAAAGATAATAAGGAAAATGCGACATTCTAACTCTAGTGAAATGCATAAGAAGACGCATATGGTATAAGTAGAGGCGGGAAAGCCTTCCCTCACAAGTGAAGTATTTCATTATTATCCTCATCATGGGCACATATTGGTCAAGGAGATGAGAAAAAGGGAAAATGGACTTGTTTTGATCTTTGTACCTAGGTTTGAGGTATGGTTCATAGTAGCTCATGTCTAAGTTTGCTTGTTTAAACCACCTCTCTACCACACTACGTACCCCTGTAGTAGCTGCAATGGCATTTGTAGACATATCAAATGTAACTCTAGCGATATTGACCTGATTGTCATGTAGAGTGATGATGAATAATCTTGTTAACTCCGGGTGATTTTGGACTTGTTGCACTCTCTCACAAAAGTCAAAACAACCCACATGTTTGAAGCAGGAAACAATGAGAGGGGAGGCCATGACTTCTCTTGTGGTGATAGGTTCAAACCTATTTATCTTCCATCCCTTATGATCATTTCTCCTTGGCATTTGTGCCTCACCAACAATGCCACTGTCTTCTTCCTCTGACATCTTGAAATTCTGATTTGGAAACCCTATGGTGGAATTGAAATGGAATGAGGGGAAGGGGATGAGATAATAACTTGGACAAATGAAGGGAACGAGCGAAGGGGCAAAAAAAATCAATGGAAACCCTAAATCAATGTAATTACCCTTTATTTGACTAATATTTATTTTAGAAAGATGAAACAAGGGTGAAATAATGATCTCAAGCTAAAATTTAGGGTTTCCTTTAGGGTTTAATTTTTGTTAAATTAAGAGTGACAAAATATCTTTAAAAATAGGGCTTACATCATGTACTTACCACTTAAGAGTGCTTGGAGGACTTTGGCAAGAATTTGGAGAAGTTTAAAACTTGTTTAGGAAGCTAGAAGACTCAGGAACCTTCTCTTGTTAAGAGTGCAACGCCAAGAGTAAGCATGCAATGCTTCTATAAGGGTGCAATGCTGAGTTCCAGGTGTGGAGCCCCCTTCATAAAATATGTTGAAAATCTCAGGTAAGGGCGCAACGCTAGTGAAAACGTGCAAAGCCAAGTGCTGAACACGCAACGCCAAGCAATTTGGCCTGAATTCGCTTGAAAAACCTTGAAATTCTTACTTGCTGAATGCTTCTAATATTTTGAAAGGCAAAAATGACTCTCTTGAAGTGTTAAATGACCTTTATAGTGAAGTGGAATTTAATTTAACTTTGAAATACCCACTTTCTAATGTTTGAAGTCTTTTTCCTTTTTCACTGATACTCTTTGACACTTTTTTTGCATTGTAGGTTGTTGAAGTCATGGAATTGGCTTTTCCTTTTCTCATTGAGGCTTGACACACTACAAGAAAAAAGCACATTGGTGAGGGTCATGCTTGTGACGGACCTTTAAGGTCCGTCACCAATGTCACATATGGTGACGGTCCTTAAAAAACCGTCACTGTAAGTGTATATAGTGATGGTCCTTTATGATCCGTCACCAAAGACATTTTCAATGACACTTTTGGTGAAGGTCGTTAAAGGCCCATCACTATTTCTCTCTTTGGTGACACTTCTATTGACGAACTTTTAATGACCCTCACCAATGCTCTTTTTGTTACTTTTGGTGACGGTCAAAAAATGTCCGTCATCATTGATCATTAAAAAACCGTCACTGTAAGTGTATATAGTGATGGTCCTTTATGGTTCGTCACCAAAGACATTTTGAATGACACTTTTGGTGAGGGTCGTTAAAGGCCCATCACTAATTCTCTCTTTGGTGACACTTCTAGTGACGAAGTTTTAATGACCCTCACCAATGCTCGTTTTGTTACTTTCGGTGACAGTAAAAAAATGGCCGTCATCATTGACCATTTGAATGAGTTTTTGATGATGCTATGTGCCTGTTAATATATTTTTTTGTCAAAAGTTAATGATTTAATACCATTATTGTGGAGTATTTTTTATAATATGTCCAAAGCCATAGTGGTTAGGGTCAGTGAATTTTTTAGAAGTAATTAGTGTGTATCATTTCCCTCAAGTAATAACTAGTCGAATAGAGATTTCCTATGAGTCAACACATGATCGATATATATTAAGTTTATTATCTAGCAAATTCCCTTTAGATAAAGTTCCACTATTGTGTGTTGGAAATATATTATTTAATACATAATCAAGCTTTGACAATTCTATTAATGAGAAAGACCTAACGATCCTCACCAATCTGGGCATGCCTTAAATTAATGCTTTGGCACACACTAACATTTATTAGCACCCCACATGTATTGGAACATCTTTGTACCTAGAACATCTTGTGATGAAACTTATGCCCAAGCACATGGTGGCATGCGCTAGCACAACATCGAACTCTCCTAACATGTGTTGGCATGCTGCATATAGTCCCTAGCATGCCCTGGAACACCTTGGTTGAATGCATTGACATACATTAGCACTTGGCACACAATGCCACTTGGCATGTAGTGGGACCTATTATTAGTGTGCCTAGCATGCCCCTTTTCAAAAAGATAAAGTCCTGACTTATTAACCCTCTTATTGGTTCTTCCTTTTGTTGCCTTGACACATATTGACATACCCTGGTCCCCTACACCACACCCTTAGCACCCAACATGTATTGGCATATCTTGGCACTATTAATTGGCACATGATATAATTAGCACACCCTGGAACTCCCAAGCACACTTTGGGAATTCTTGACATGCCTTGATATTCCCTAGCATGCCTTACCAATGCTTAGCATACCTTGTCAATCCCTCCTTGGCATGACAACTAACACTCATTAACACTAGTCTCTGGCGCACGTTCCTCATATTCATTAACTTTCATGAATTTTTACTTAGTGCTCCCTTAATGTTTTCTCCTAGTAATCCTTAACACTCATGAACATGCATTATCACTCTCTAGCACACTTTAGCACTCTTCAACATTCCCTTCCACTTCATAACATGCATAACACTAGTTCTTGACACATATTGGCGCTTGGCACGTGTTGGTGCTTGGAAAGTCTTAGCATGTGTGGAATACATTGAGATGCCTTGGTATGATTTGGCATGGTTTAATATTAAATTTATTTGTGATTATCAGTTGTTGGAAAGTAGATGAGAAGAAACAAAGGAATACTTGGCACTTAGAATGCACTAATAATTTTCACTT
>JAXQQM020063665.1:0-53240 GCA_034641835.2 Pinus albicaulis
TGTTGGAAATATGATGCAGAGTGTTGTCCTTGATGGCAACCCACTAATGGAGATGAAGACATGCGTCTATTGACATGTGTTGTCCTTGATGGCAAACCACCTGATGAAGTTATGCTTGACTTGATGGACTTAGTAAATGATGTAAATCTGATATGATATAATGTGTGTTGATCTTGAAAGGCAACCCACCTGATGAAGATGATGACAACTTGATGAAGTTGTGCTTAAAAAGAATATGTTCCTGATAAAGGAAATATGATGTTTCTACAGTGTGTACAGAAGGCAATGAAGAAAGGATTTCAGAATGTACTCAAAGTATGATGAAAAAGAATATGTCTCTTGGTATACGCGGGTTGGCCTAGGGGAAGTCGCGTATGCACGCGGAAAAGAACGTGCCAAGTCGCGTATGGGCAAAAGCGCTCAAAAAGTGCAAAACCAGGGGTAACCACCATGGTATTGACCCATTGTATTGAGTAATGATCCGCCTAATTGACCCCGTCCAGATAGTTTTGGGCTTATGGTATTGTTTTGGTCCATGGTATTGAAAAAGGGGCTCATGGTATTGACAAAGGGTAATCATATATAAGGAGAAGAATTCATTGTGCAAATGAGGAGTGAGGGAGTGCAAGATGTCTGAGCTTGAATGAATACTTCTCTCTGAAATATATCTGAATGGAAAGGGTTACACTTGAATGATAAATCTGAATGTATGATGCACCAATGATGAAGAAGGAGATCTAGATCTGAATTGCTCTTGTATTTGCTAGATCTGATTATGGAAGGCTTAGATCTGTGATGAGGCGAACATCTAGGCGAACATCTGTCTGAAGTAAAGGGTTGAATCTGAGGTGAATGTCTGATCTGATGAAGTATGCTGCTCTGTAATATTTAAAGATCTATACGCTACTTCGACGCGGAGGAAGCGCGTATATACGCAGCTTCAGCGAAGAGAAAGCGCGTATGCGCAATAAAATATACACTGAGGTATACGCCGGTTTGTGTGGACGGAAGCGCGTATATACGCGAAATCAGTGAAGTAAAAGAGCATATGCAAACTAGGGTTTGCTGAAGCAAGGGGTATGAAATATCTGAGCTGTTCTGCTGTGTTTATGCTATCTGATCTGTGTTGATATGTATCTGTTGATGATGTATGGTTGTGCTTAAAAGTATGGAAAGGGTCCAGTATGAAAATATGATGAAATGTGGCCTGCAAGTGGTGTTCTATTAAAGTGGTTGGATCCAGTGTGAATATTGATGAAACGTGGTCCAAGGTGGTGCTGAGGGTTGTAGCCTTCAGTCAGGGGGTTGTAGCTCCCTTCCAGGTGAGGCTGGTAAACGAGATCGGGGGGTTGTAGCTCCCTTCCAGTGTAGAGAAATTTGCAGTAAACGAGTCGGGGGTAGTAGCTCCTTCCGGAGAGGTATTAAGCAATGTGGTGGGTGCTTGCGTGCTGGTAGGAGTCTGCACCAGGACATATGTTGTAAGATGTTTTCTCTATAATAAAATATTGAAGGCTGAGCAACTGCAGCGGTGGTTTTCTCCCGACTTGGGTTTCCACCTAAAATCCTGGTGTTCATGTGTGATGTTTATGTGTGATGGTTTATTACTGCACATGTTTACTGTTTATTGAACATCTAATGAATGAATGATGGAATGATATAAGTGAAGAACTAATGGAATAATTAGATCTCTGTGTATACACGAGTTTTATGAAGGATATCCGCATGTATACGCTAGTTTGCTTCAGCAAAGTAGCGTATGGGTTTTAGAGCATGAAAAAAGTAAAAAGTTTCAGTTTGACCTAAATATTGATTCACCCCCCCCTCTCAGTATTTTTCCCAACAATTGGTATTAGAGGAATGTCCTTCTGCCGAAGCTTGATCGCTTGAAGGAGATCCATCGCAATGGAAAGAAGCAAAAGAAGAAGCCTATTCGAAGAAAGGAGATATTTCAGAGAACATGGATACCAGAAATCAAAGGAGATGAGTCTAATAGTGATTGGGATCATCCTTTGAAAGATCTTAGTGGTACAAACAATAGTGAAGAATATGCTATCGACCTAGAAGAAGTCGAAAAAGATTCTGACCAAGCTCTACAAGTACTCATGGCAAAGAAGCAAAATACTCAAGGTAAGGAGATGTCTCAGAAAACCGGTACAGCAGAAGTTGACGAAGATGAATCTGATTGTGATCCTTGTAATCTTATCTGGGCAAGCAATGATGTTGAGGATTTAAAAGAAGTTATCAAAGATCAACAAAGAATATTTAATGAGAACGACTCTGCCTCCAAAGCTTTGTGCTTTAAACTGTAAAGGATGTTCGATGATGTATACAATCGAAGTAAAGGATATCAACCTGGAATCATCTCTCTGCAAGCAGAACTTGAAGAATCAAATGAGAAGAATGAAGGACTTGAAGCGAGAAAACGTTTCTCTAAAACAGATCCGGAAAAATCAAAAGGAAGAATGAAGGATTTGGTAGAATCATCTCTCTAGTAGCAAAACTTGAAGCATCAAGTAAGAAAGGTGAGGAACATCTACCATCATTTGATAAGGAAGGACTTGAAGCAGAAATCGTTTCCCTCAAAGAAGACTTGGATAAATCAAATAAGAAGAATGCAAGACTTGAAGCAGAAATTGTCTCCCTCAAAGAAGATCTCATAGCATCAGACAAGAAGAATGAAGAGCTGCAGCAAACATGTGAAGACAACGGAAATTGGTTGAAAGAGGAAATCCTAAATCTGAAGGATCAAGTAGAAGATGGAAGAAGGAAAGAAGAAAGCATGACCAAGCAATGCCAAGGCTTGGAGGTTGAGGTAAACATTCTCAAAAGTAAATTAGAAGAAAAGATTAAACTTTTGAGGTTTCATGATAGTACTAATATCTTGGACAATATTCTGAGTTATCAAAGGTCTCCTGCTATCAAACATGGTCTTGGTTTCCATGAAACCATTAAAGGTGAATCTAGTTCACAAGGGAATTCTAATGATTCAAAGGAAGACAATGCAAAACCTGAAGTGTTGAAAGAAACAAAAGGTCAACCAACAGTCATGAATTCTCAAAGGAATTCATTCAAGAACGTTGAATGTTTTAAATGTCATAATTATGGGCATGTTGCAGCAAATTGCAGGAGCAGATCATTTCAGCCACAAACAAACAGATCCTACTCAGAAAGGTACTCTAGTCTCTTCAGAGGATATTGTTTCTCATGTAACATGTATGGACATAAAGTAGCTGATTGCAAAAGGAGGAAAATTAGAAATACTCTTTATGATTCTTATGCTTATTTTTCTGGCCACATGAGATGTTATGCTTGTAATAAGTATGGACATGTAGAAAAGGAATGCAGGATGAACGGATCTGGGAAAGTGGATGACTTCCAGCACTCAAATAGAAAGTTCAAGCAAATTTGGAAAAAGAAGGAGGACCGATCAGAAACGTAGGGAATTCTGACCCTACTGCAGTCATCCGCTTCTGAAGCCTACTTCTCTGATTGACTGCAGGAATGATGTGGGATACATTAGGAGATTTAGTAATGTATCGTCACAGGGGGAGCAATGAATGATGTCTCTCATGGTTGATTTGATTATTCTGGTTATATGTATTTCTGACAGTACATATGGTGTGAAGAAAAGACAGGAACAGAAGGTAAATTTGCAGAAGGAGATGAAGGTGTGAAATTTTCTATATTACACTTTCCATACGCGAGTTCTATTCACAAGAGTCGCGTATACACGCGAGTTTAAGCAGACACAGTCGCGTATGCATTGATGATAAGAGAATTTATCTGATAGCTGAAGATTTGGAGCAGAGGTCCAGGGGGAGCATCAGTCTGACTGCTAATGATTGCACTGTTAGCATTATTCTGCTTATACTCATAATAATGAAATGATACATGGGTTCTTGTGTTGAACATTATGGATGAAGCCTGGTTGCTTTATGATGAAGAGCACTCATTGTTGAGATGAAAGTCTTATAATTCAGAGACGAGGACAGATCATGCAGAGATTGTTGCTGATGACGTGCTATTGAAAGGTGCTTCAGATTGCAAGCTAAGGAGGCAGTGGTTTAGGGGGAGCAGCAGGTTGAATACTAATGATTGTATTGTTGGCAATATGACTGCTTGTTCTTTGGTTTTTGTGATAATCATGCTCAAATGATGATGTCTTGGTACATGATTTATTATGATGAGTTTTTGAGGCCTGGTTGCTGATAAGTATCCTTTGTACTCACACATGGATGAGTTGGATGTCATTTGATTCGAACAACTTCAAAATAAATCATGCGAGTGTTCATATCTTTCATGAGAGATCTTTTGCCTACATATGTTGCATATGTCAAATCTTGAAGATCTTGATGATGTTGGACCACATGGATGATTGCTTGATGTTGTTCTGATATGAGAATCTCTCTTCGAAAGATTGTATTGATGTTGCATAAAATATGAAGGCTTGGTTACTATTGTACTGATGCCAGAACCGTTGGATGACGCTTGAAGACACAACTACATCGTTCTATCCATCTGTAGTCAGGGGAAGCATTCAAATGTCTGAGAAAGAAATTTGAACACTGTCTTTGCCTCACAGAGAATCAGATCTGGTTGAAATTTTGAAGATGTCTTGGGATACGCGGGTTTCCTGAAACACAGTCGTGTATATACTCGAGTTCCTGCACAGAAAACCGCGTATGATTAATTGCTGACAATTTTTTGGTTGGTTCAGCTCTTTTCAGCACAGCTGCAGTGATGTTTGGAATCTATGATACTGTTTGGTATCTCTGGTGGTGTTCCAGTTCTCATAATTCTATTTCTAATGTTTTGATGAAGATGCCTTGATGATTTGTTGGTGGAAGTTTTCAGGATGCACAAACTAAGGGGGAGCCTTAGTCATTTGGCAAAAATTGCTTGGTTGCACAGATTCAGGGGGAGCATTAGCTTTGCTGAGTATAATGCAGTGTTGGCATTATGATTGTTGCAGTATGATCTCTTCTGAGGTCTTCTTGGTATTGGTCATGAAAAGTCATATTTGTATTTTTAATGAAAAGGTCATGATGAGACCCTTGATGTAAAATCTGTATTATTCAGTCATGTATGAACTTGTCAAATTTGTAAACCCACTTGGTTGGGTAGCTGAGTCAATTTCTGTAAACCCACTTGGTTGGGTAGCTGAATTGAAATGTGTAAACCCACTTGGTTGGGTACTTGAGTCTCATATGAAATCCACTTGGTTGGATATTTGATGTAAGTATGAGTCTTTGGTGATAGGAAGAGTCATGTACTTTATTGAAAAATATGTTTGAAGATTCAGCATGAAATAAGGGGGAGCTTGGCCACTTCAGCATATATCAGTTCTACAGAATGTTTCTTCCACATGAGGGAGAATGTTGGTTTTCATCCGCTGGTTTTACCCTTTGCCCTTGATGTCAAAGGGGGAGAGTGACATGGTGTTTGAATGAAGAAAAGATAATGATGTCAAATATTTGGGAGAGTGACATGGTATCTATCTGTTGTAACAGAAACACCATCATGGTTGCCATCAAGTCCAAAGGGGAGATTGTTGGAAATATGATGCAGTGTTGTCCTTGATGGCAACCCACTAATGGAGAGATGAAGCTTGTGCGTCTATTGACATGTTGTCCTTGATGGCAAACCACCTGATGAAGTTATGCTTGACTTGATGGACTTAGTAAATGATGTAAGCATTATATTGTGTTACTGATCTTGAAGGCAACCCACATTGAAGATGATGAAAACTTACTTGATGAAGTTGTGCTTGAGAGAATATGTTCCTGATGAAGAAAATATGATGTTTCTACAGTGTGTACAGAAGGCTATGAAGAAAGGATTTCAGAATGTACTCAAAGTATGATGAAAAAGAATATGTCTCTTGGTATACGCGGATTGGCCTAGGGAAGTCGCGTATGAACGCGGAAAAGAACGTGCCAAGTCGCGTATGGGCTAAAGTGCTCAAAAAGTGCAAAACCAAGGGTAACCACCATGGTATTGACCCATTGTATTGGGTAATGATCCGCCTAATTGACCCCGTCCAGGTAGTTTTGGGCTCATGGTATTGCTTTGGCCCATGGTATTGAAAAAGGGGCTCATGGTATTGAAAAGGTAATCCTATATAAGGAGAAGAAATTCATTGTGCAAATCATATGTGTGGGTGCAAGATGTCTGAGCTTGAATGAATACTTCTCTCTGAAGTATATCTGAATGGAAAGGGTTACACTTGAATGATAAATCTGATTGTATGATGCACCAATGATGAAGAAGGGGATCTAGATATGAATTGCTCTTGTATTTGTTAGATCTGATTATGGAAGGCTTAGATCTGTGATGAGGCGAGCATCAAGGCGAACATCTGTCTGAAGAAAAAGGGTAGATCTGAACTAAATATCTGATCTGATGAAGTATGCTGCTCTGTAATGTTTAAAGATCTATAGCTACTTGACGGAGGAAGCGCGTATATACGCGGCTTCAGTGAAGAGAAAGCGCGTATGCGCAATGAAATATACACTGAGGTATACGCTTGTTTGTGTGGACGGAAGCGCGTATATACGCGACATCAGTAAAGGGAAAGCGCGTATGCAAACTAGGTTTTGCTGAAGCAAGGGGTATGAAATATCTGATCTGTTCTGCTGTGTTTCTGCTATCTGATCTGTGTTGATATGTATCTGTTGGTGATGTATGTTTGTGCTTAAAAGTATGGAAAGGGTCCAGTATGAAAATATGATGAAATGTGGCCTGCAAGTGGTGTTCTATTAAAGTTGTTGGATCCAGTGTGAAAATTGATGAAACGTGGTCCAAGGTGGTGCTGAGGGTTGTAGCCTTCAGTCAGGGGGTTGTAGCTCCCTTCCAGGAGAGGCTGGTAAACGAGATCAGGGGGTCATAGCTCCCTTCCAGGAAAGGTTGGTAAACGAGTCAGGGGGTCGTAGCTCCCTTCCAGGAGAGGCTGGTAAACGAGCGCAGGTGGGTGCCTGCGTGCTGGTCAAGTCTGCGCTAGCACATATGTTGTAAGATGTTTTCTCTATAATAAAATATTGAAGGCTGAGCAACTGCAGCGGTGGTTTTCTCCCGATTTGGGTTTCCACCTAAAAATCCTAGTGTTCATGTGTGATGCTTTGTGTGATGGTTTATTCTGTTCTTACTGCACCTGTTTACTGATTATTGAATATCTGATGAATAAATGATGGAATGGTTTAAGTGAAGATTTAATGACATATCTAAATCTCTGTGTATACGCTAGTTTCATAAATGGGATCCGCGTATATACGTTGGTTTACTGTAGTAAAGTAGCGTATGGGTTTTAAGGAATGAAAAAGTAAAAAGTTTGAATATGCAGTAAATACTGATTCACCCCCCCCCTCTCAGTATTTTTCCCAACAGCCCTATATCAAGGATTTGTTACTCGGGTCAACATTGTTGTAATAAGGAACTAGGGATGTCCCTATATCAATATCCCTATGGAACCCTATATCCAGCAAATGGCCGACTTCATCAAAGTACGAGCATTTTCACACCCATTAAACGATTTGAGACGACTGGGGTATTCTCTATATGGTACCAAAGCCTTCCAGGAGTGGCCACTAATATTTGGCAAGAATTTTTTTGTAACCATTTATGTTTTCTTGGTAATTTAGTGCCCTCACTAACTACTTGTACAACAATATTTTCATGGTATTTAAACAAAACATTGGCCTGGACAACAACTTGACTTGCAAGTTCCATAGTGGGACAAATGACAAGAACAAGAATAGGTGACCTTTCATGACCTTGAAGGAATTTTGACTTCATTATCACCTCAATAGCAGAAAATATAAATGATATTGTCTTGCCGGTGCAAGTTTTAACCTTGGCCTACACATCCTTGCCTTTGAGAATAGATAGAAGAGTTACTTCTTGCACAATGGTCATACGCTCATATCCCACTATGTTGGTTGCCTTGAGTGTCAATGGTGAGATATTGTGCTAGTGAAATCTTGATTGGCTCAAATAATTAATATCCCCAGTAACCTTCACACTAATTGTTTTTGGATCTGCTTTTCTAATAGGACTCAACATTGGTTGTTTGTTCCCCACAAGCTTCACTGAATCAAATTTATCATATTCATCTTCAAACTTAGACTCATCTTCATCATCAATGATCTTTAGTGCTTGGATACAAGAGGATTTAGAGCCTCTTTT
Source organism: Pinus albicaulis (assembly GCA_034641835.2). Taxonomy (NCBI): domain Eukaryota; kingdom Viridiplantae; phylum Streptophyta; class Pinopsida; order Pinales; family Pinaceae; genus Pinus; species Pinus albicaulis. Next base: position 8,182 of record JAXQQM020063665.1, read on the forward strand.
GTTCAACAAGTCACCTTTTCCTTGGCTGCCTCTTGTAGAGACCCCATTACCTCTACAAGAAACACCCCTTTTTCTAATCATTTTGATATTTTTTTTAGGGTTTTTGAGATTTTTTCTCACCAATGACCTCCAATTTTTGTAAAAATCATAAATAAAGAAAGTGATGAGATCCTAGGAGTTTAAAATTTAGTGTTTTCAAACGTTGGGAACATATGACATGAATCATATGAAATGTTTATTTCCATTAAGCATGAGGGTAGAATTATTAACTTAAATGGTCTTTAACACAATCCCTCTAGATTTGTCTATTCAAATGTGAGGGCACCCACTCTCATAAAGGACACGTTGGGAGTTTAAACTTTAGTGTTTTCAAACTTTGGGCACATATGAAATGAATCATATCAAATGTTTATTTCCATTAAGCACGAGGGTAGAATGATTAACTTAAATGGTATTTAACACAATCCCTCTAGATTTGTCTCTTCAAATGTGAGGGCACCCACTCTCATGTTCGCATTTACTGATATTAGCCTTTAGGAAAAGATAAGAAAATATAAATTGGACTAATGTATCAATCCATGTGAACATGATACCCATTCACCCTCTCACACACACAATGTAAAAACTTTGTCTCCTAAAGGACATGATTTGGGAAGTATATCAGTTGCCTCAAAAACTTAGGTTCGAGTCAATTCTTCATGCAACATGATACTAAGAAGTTGCTAAGTTGTCTCTTATTATTATGCTAAATTTTTTAGCATCAGTTCAACAATTCTATATGACTCTCATGGTGTTGAAATGTTATTTAATCTTACAAGTTGGCATACTTTCTTAGTCCCACAATGCTGAAAAAATTTCCTCAACTATTAATCCTAAAGAAGCCCAATAATGGGTGAACATGGATAGGCCAGCTTGAATTTTCTCACATGTCTTCCATCTCACTTAGACACTTATTTTGGGAACTCTTATACATTTACTATGTAAGTTTTCTAAGGCCTAAAACGGGCAAAATAAATAACAAGTGTGTGCAAGTAGCAACACACTTGAGTAGATTTAACTCGGCCTAGTATTATGATGGATGTACATTTTAAGGGCTTCTTTCCTAATTCAAAATCGCTGAAGATATATAAACTAACTATTTCATTTGTCCTACAATTCCAATAGTGCACATGGCAAGCTTCTCTGCAAATCTCTTTTGTTGCATATGGTAGGCCTTTGAATAGACTAAGCTTGTACTAGCATAATGCAAACATGACCTGCAAGTCACCACTATGTTTTAGTTTCTAAACGCTGTTCCATTATTGACTGAATAGTGAAGTATCAACCATTGAATAAGTTTCAAGCTTTGGAGAAGTCACAATATATATTATAATTTTGTCTTGCAGATTGGCCTCTTGACCAATTTTTTCTAGGAATGCCTCTTATGAAAAAATAAGTTCTTTCCTTATAGGTTATGACCCTCTTGAAAATACCAGGTTCACTAGAACATTGGAAGCAAATATCTAACGCACGCATCATGCTACCACTACAAGCCATTGTAGAAAATAGAAACCAAGGTGAAAAAGGATCTACAACTACATTGTAGACATGTTACAGTGACAATACTTTCTTGAATGTCTATTCTCCAACATTCATAGCATTACCACAAATAATCATAGTTTGTATTTAACTCCAAATAATATACATTCCAATAAGAAGTTGTCAATCATAGTTTTACCCTGTGGCAATGATTTTCCTTATGTCCTGCTCTCATTTTCAGTCAAAAAACTAGATTTCCTATATTGATGACATTCCTACTATAATATGACCAACTATCAGACAAAATTCACTACCTTTCCCATTTATAAAATAGTTTCTACAACAATTCTGCTGCATATTAGTTCTTTATGTTGCTATTTATCGAGATTTTGGCTCACGCGGGGATTACAATCAGCTTTTCCACAGGAGATACATATGTCTTATGAAATTGGCATACCATTGCTGTTAATGTAACTAACATTTCATGATAAAAAGTAACAGTTGAAACATTGCATTTACTTGTTTTGGCTTACTAATTGTTATGTATGGCATATATAATACCAATTTTCCATTGGGATTCATACGTGACCAAATTAAAAAGTAATTAACTGTTTCTAAATGCAAAAATGTGACATGCTAGGATTGGAGGGATTTTGTGCAAATTATAATGAAAAATAAAAAAGTGAAGGCCTACACCTCCAGTGCGGTGATAGTAGGGTTTCCTATTTATAATCATCTAGAGTTATTATTATTATTTGTTCGTTTCTTTCTAGCTATTTTTCCCTGGTCAAGGTGTTTCTCAAGTTTGTCAGCTCTGAATGCTAAACACATTGCTTGATGTCTTGCAGTGGAAACACCTCACATCTTAGCATAGGTCCAAGATCTAGTTCTGGTACAATAGCGAAAATTATGGAAGATTTGGTAAGTGCCTGCTACTAGAGGCCTTGCCATTGTGACCCAAGTGCTATTTGGCCACAACTAGAAGGTTATTGCATTGGGAAAAAGAGAATGTTGTGTGTGTTGATGTTGCACACAGGGCATCTTTTTGCAAGCCCTTTTTCCCATCATGTGCAAGAGCAGTTTGCATTTGCAAGATGCACATAGTATTCTCTTTGCCCAATAAAATAACCTTATAGTGTTGCATGAGCTTCTAGCCTATTTAGACTAAGGAACTGCCCAGAACTTTTTCACTCTTGGTTTGTAGTTATCCTATGAGTTTAGTCTGATTGCAAGACTTTTGCCTTAACATTCCTTCTCAATGTTTCTGCCATAAACTCAGAGCTACTTGGGTTTGGGGTTGTTCCCTAGATATCTCTTGGGGTCTAGACCAACCTCTTGATCTGCTGGAAACATTTCTATACCTCCAGTAGGTATGTCACTTATCATAGGCATTTTTGTTTCTCCAAAATGTCGTTACTCTCGCAGAAGGGTGCATTATAATTTAAGATTCTTTCTCCCACAACTCAACATGTTGTGTGCAATGTGGTACCTGTTGGGTGATTTCGATAGCTTCTACAAACTAGTTATCAGACAATGTTTCTAACCTCTTAGGAAGGAGCTACTTAGTGGTGGTTGCCTCTCTGAAAATTGATGGTATTGATTTTTCATTAGTGTATTGAAAAATTCATCTTCAGGGATTAATGTTTCAATTTTATCAAGTGTCTCTTGTTTCATATTCAACACAAGATGGAACTTGCATGCACTTAATTCATTGGAGCAAGGCTTTCTGGCTTGCCTTGAATATTGAAAGCAAGTTACAGAAGCGATCCCTAAAGATGGAGCATCATTGACAAAAATACAAGCTCCTCTCAGTGGATGTTTTCTAATCCCTCTTCTTCTGCTCCTTCCCCTTGTCATCTTCATTTGTTTGCAAGGCATGACAAAGATACCCATAAGTCTAAATTTTAGCCCAAAATCAATTGTAATGATAGTGGAAATGTTACGAGAATATTGTGATTATCACTAATGGTCTTCCCATTCTAATGAGGGATGTCTTAAGAAAAAAAATCTCAACACATATATCAGTGGCTGAGCAAAAGGAAGGAGAAGGTTAAAATGATTATAGTCAACAATCCCACTTACATAAGTGGTTGTTGTGGAATTCCCAATCCATGGTGGAAATGCCTCTGCTACTAAGTACGGTAATTCTAACAATTCAAAAAAAAAAGGAAAAACAATTCTAAGCCCACAATTAGTCTTAATCATCACTGACTACTTCACTTTAGACAAGGATTCTTTGTTTGTGCAAAACTATTGCATTATAGTTAATGGTAGTGATAAAAATCTTATTTCGCAAGATCATGTGACTTTTCTTAATTTCCCTTCAAAATGTTAACCTTGTTCTAAAATTTTAGGGTTGGATGAAGGATAAGGAACCAATGCAAGTTATGAAGGTCCATCAATTCACTTTTGCTATTGACCACTCTTTGATAGTATTAAGTATGATGACACTCTTGTTGACTGCTATGGTCTTATTCCTTGGAAGGTTTTATCAACATGATTGACATGCAAGCTATTATACATTGTCTTGAAACTTCCCTATTTTTGCAAAGAAGTTAGTGTCATGCTAGTGATTAATTTGAAACCGTATTTTAGTGGAAAAATTCACTGTTTTTGGTGGAATAGTTCATAATTTATTCTAATCTTTTGTTGCAAGTGTACTAGTCATGATGATAAATGTGTGGTTTACTTCAGAGGGTTCTTAGTTCTTTCTAGATACGCTTTTTATCATTTGCTTTGAATAATTCTCTAGTGCTTTACCTTCATATTTTATCCCCTGCACAATTGCTCCTGAGGTCCATGTTGTTATGTTTAAGGTCCATGTTGTTATGTTTATTGGCCGTTTCTGTGGAAACTTTTTCCTGAGGTTCTACAAGGTAAATCCAAATGCAAAAAAATACTATTTTACATATTGATATTTGTTCAAGACATTCTTGTGTGATACTTGAATTTCATAAATCTAGATTTCTATTTCGTTATCTATATCAATATATAAGAACAAGCCCATGGATTGTTCATATTTCTCAAATTTTGGAGTTGTTCCTTTCCTAGTGCATGTTCTTTTATATTGTTATGTTGTGATTCAAATTTCTAGTTATGCTTTTCAGTTATTCTCCTACGTAGGACATGCTTTGTTAGATTATATCAAAATTTATTCTTATTTTCTTTTTATTATGTATATTGAACATATTGTTTCTAGCAACTTTTGATTTTCCTAGATTTTCTATTCCTTTGGTGTATCTTTGCACCTTTAGGGGAAAGTGCTAGTTTAAATGCTAATTCTTTAAAGGGTGCTAGCTCAATGGAAGAGCACTTGCTTTACAAGCAGGAGGTTGGTGGTTCAATTCCATCGTGCCCTGATATTCATAAGGAATGACGAAAATCAATTTTAGGTGACGGATGCTCTTTTGACCATCACCAATGAGCTTATGGTCACATTTTTCGACCCTCACCAAAAAATGAAATGGTGACGGTCAACGAACGCCACTATATATACGCATTAATAGTGACGACCATTAAAGGTCTGTCACCATAAATCTTTGTTGTTGATATGAAATGGTGAGGGTCATTGTTTTTCATTATAGTCATTATTCGTGACGGACCTTGATGTCACCAATGAGTTTATGGTGACGGTCAATGAACGTCGCCATATATATGCACTAGTAGTGACGACCATGAGAGGTCCATCACAAAAAATCATTGTTTTTCATATGAAATGGTGAAGGTCACTATCTGTCATTATAATCAATATTCGTGATGGACCTTGAATGTCACCACAACACATACTTTCGGCGACGCCACCTTTGGTGACATTCAGTTTTTTGGTGACGGAGGTGATTGTCCATCACCATTGCTCATATGAAATGGTGACGGTCACTATCCATCACTATAAATCATTATTGGTGACGGACCTTGAATGTCACCACAACACCTATACTTTCGGCGACGCCACCTTTGGTGATGTTCAATTTTTGGTGACGAAAGCTCTTTTGACCCTCACCAATGAGCTTATGGTGACCATTTTCGCCCCTCACCAATGTCCTTTTTTCTTTTAGTGAGCCCACCTCTTCTCTGACCAACAGTTTTGAAACCATAACTATGTCAGACCAACGCATATATGTCATGAGTTTGGGCCTCTCTTACAACAAAAAACACTCCACTTCTTCAAACATTTATTATACATTCCCAAAATAAATAAATAAAAATATGTTTTTCTCTTCAACATCAATAGCAGCAACACAATTCCTATATCTGAACATACATAAAAAAAATCACGGACAGCTCTGGGAGATTCAAACTCATGATAGGGAAATTTCAAACAGTTTATCAAATGTGCCCTTCTGGAAAACTTCTCTGAGCCTCCCATATTCTGCAAAATTGAGGCAGAAAGCTAATAAAATTGGAACAACATAATTAGTTGTAGTGTTAGACACCATCAACAAGCTTCAAAAAGTAGAAGGTGTCGCTAAGGCATGGCCAACTATGAAATACCGCCCTTCCGAAATGGTGGAAAGTGCCTCCAAAATAGCCAGCGATTGACCTTTCATGCCTCTCTCTGCACTAGGAAGAAGCTAAATCAAACGTGGAACTACACCTACTCTGGATATCTTTCTCTATTATTAAGGACGACGCACAAAGGAAATAATGCCTTCAAGCTAGCCTTAATGGACGAAGTATATAGATTTTCTTCAAACAACTTCATCAATCACTCTGTGATTCCTTCTCTCGGTCTAATTTCTCTGGCATAATTTATGTTGTTTTCCAATTTTTCCACGGCAGATGTTGCATTAATTCTGGCCTCGAGACTACACTTTTCCAAGACCCATTCCAAGGTATGCAACATAGAGGGTCTCATAAAATCTCTTTTGATAGACAATGTCATAGACATAAAACATTAAAATTGCACCAATTGTTTCTTCTACAACCTCACGATCTATGCTCACTTCAGAATTAAATCAACACTAGGCTCAATTTCGCATCCAACTCGGCTCCACAGTTGAATAAAATACACTTGGACCCATGATGTCGCCAACAGAAACCACGACCGCTAAACAAGAATATCCTTTTGTTGTTGTCTCATACAACTCCAATCACATAGGTCAGTGGCCCAACGGTAGAGAAGGAAACTACCTTCAAATCGACTGACACACTCTTGGAGGGTGTTAAGAACTCTCTAACAAATGGAACACATAAAAAATGGGAAGGCATTCCTCTTTGGGTCATACAGTCATATGCCTTTTTAATACACTCCAACCTTAATAAGATACTAGGTACATAAAAAATTTCAAGGACCACAACTTAGAAATATATGACATGTAGATTTTCTATAATTACAATATGTGACACATACTTTATCACAATCATGAGACTATTCTACAAACTCAAAAAAACTTTCACTATGTTTTCAATGTTGCAACCAGCTTTGATCCTTTATTTCTCGGATCCTTTGCCACTCATCTCGGATCACCAAACCATTCATATGTTGGAGCACACCACTGCTTTATCACTTGAATCATAGTATTCACACATCATAGGCTTTGAACTTTCAAGTGTTTGGCATCTTCATTTTTAACTTTGACATACTAGTCCTGGATCTCCATGTTTTACCTATCATCAATTAGAGTCGTCAATTTTAACAAAATTACTACACCTATATTGAGTTAGCTAGGCTCAAAAAGGTTCAATACATTCAATATTCTAAAGACATGTCCACATATTGTCATAGCTCCAATAGGTTGTCCATACCTATTAAGCTATCTCATCAATATGAACCAAATCACCTGAAAAGACTTAGCCTTGAATAACTTCAAACGTGCATGGTATCCACAAATACCTTATACATATTATTTACAAATCAATATTTAACATGCATGCTTCACAAGTTCAACACCATATCATAGGTCCTTCACAGCTTTTCACATTGACCTCTCCATAACTTTTGAAAAATTCAACGCCCAAAGACCAAACAATGATTATAACACCCCTCGTAAAAATCCATGTAAAAATATATAAGACCATTGTTGATGGGACACGTATTCCAAGATGAATGGTGGGAAAAACATCCTAGCAGGTGTTCATTCGGTTTATCATGGCTAAAGGAAATTTCCAAAGGCAATGGCAAAGGTTATAGAAATACAAAGTGGAATTTATTGGCATTTATTTATGAAAATAATGGAAATTAGGAGAAAAAGAAGGTGAAAGGTCACATGTTGCATGTGAGGAGGAAAATGAAGGAAAATAATGTAAAATGAAGAAAATAGAGGCCTCATTAATAAAAAGTCTTCTGAGGATCAGTTGGTAAGATTTTGGCTCAAGATTTTGGTTAAGCGTAGTTTTGAAGCTCTCTCATTATTCTCTCTCTTTTTCATACTCTTGTATACTTGGAGTTTTCTTGGATCACTCTTGGAGAGTGTGGTATACTTGGTGATTTGGAGCAAGAAGGAAAAGGACGAGTAGGAAACCACAAGAAGACATCAGAATCAACATCTACAACAAATTCTAAGTGCAGATATTGAGTTGCATGTATGTTTCCCTCAATATTTTTGGCATGCATGGTGTATGCATCTGGATTTTCCGATTTTTCCATTTCCTGGGTAGCCATCGTGTTGTGGGTTTATTTCCATTGAATATTTTCTGTATGGTTCTCATGATTCAATTAGATGTGGGTTGAGTTATTAGTTCCTGGAGCCTTGGTTGGACAAACGCTCTAGAGCTCGATGGAAAAATGTGGGTTGATTTACTAGTCTTAGAAGCCTTGGTTGGAAAAATGCTCTGGAGCTCGACAAACAACTATTGGGTTGAGTTACTAGTCCTGGAGCTTTCGTTGGATAAATGCTCTGGAGCCCTAGGTAGGTTGAGTATCTAGTCTTGGAGCCTTGGTTGGAAAAATGCTCTGGACCCCGGAAACAACCAAGGTTGAGTTACTAGTCCTGGAAGCCCTGGTTGGAAAAATGCTCTGGAAGCCCTGTAATAGTTGCGGTTGAGTTACTAGTCTTGGAAGCCCTTGTTGGAAAAAACACTATGGAGCCCTGGAACAGCTTGGATAGAGACCAGTCCATGATGGTTGTGATGTCCGACTGTGAGATGGAATCACTAGTTGAGGGTTGAGGTGATTTTTCCTCTGGAAGCCCTGGATTGATTGTAATTGATGTTTTTGATGAGATCCCACATTCATGCTTGAAATATGGCACGAGGGTGATTGGATGAAGTGATACTTGGCTTAGCTAATCTCCGGTTGGTTTTTACATTTAGTAATGAAGAGCTTATTCCTATGGTATTTGGTATGCAAATGTACTAGTTTATGTATGTATTTTATTGTTGTTGTATCCCTTATATTTCTATTGTTATTATGCTGGTTATAAGCATGTATCTGATCAATGATGATGTATGGCTCTATCCATGTTTTTACCTGTAAATGAATACTTAATGTATCTATGGTCAAATAGATTGTATTGTAGCTTATGATGTAGGGGAGAAATTCTTCTAAGCTATTCTCAGATAATTAAGAGATCCCCATGTTTAAATTCGTTATTTATACATGTAGATGCAATGGTTGTGACATGTTTGTTGAAATTCTTATCATGGCTAGGAGGGGTCTGGATTAGTTATTGATGATGTGATTTATTCCATACCTTTTTTTTAATGTTATTTATCCTCTCTTAAAGTTTCATGAAGTTCTAGGCAGTGACCTGGGCTTTGGGGCTAAAAGCGTGGCACAAAACCTAGAGTTGCAGGCACAAAACTGGCTTTTTGGGGCCCTGGACGTGACCTTTCCAAGGAATTCCCGCAACTATATGTTGTTAGGAGGAGGGGTTTCTTTGGTCCCAGCAGATATATTTTTCGTCTTGCACAGGAGGAATCGACTTTCCATCTGTTTATTGAATGCCCAGGGGTACATAAAATTTGGGACCTATTTGCTGCCTTTCACGTGGGAAATGGATGGAGGCTAGAATCCATTATTCACTCTTTTGAATAATGGGACAATCTTGGTGGAAATTATAAGACTCTGCCTTTCTTCTTAATTTGGGAGGCGTGGTTGGCTCAGAACAGGGCCCCTTTTGAGGATTCTGACATCGACAATGGAAACATTTTCGGGAGCATAATGTAATGGATTAACAATCTCCCAATCATTGTGCATAGGGCCTTGGATCTCTCACACATGATCAAACTCCATCCTATCACTCTGCCGGATATATTCTTTGATTGGACGCAAAAGGGTGGAGTATGTGGATGTGGGGCCTGGATCAAGATCGATGGACTTCAGAGGTACCATCTTCACTAGAATGGTGGTCATGGATCTAATGTCAGGGCTGAGTTGTTAGCATTGTGGGGAGGCATGGTGTTGGCCTTAAATTTAAATCTCCCCACTATCAATATATATGGGGATGCGAAAGTGGTAATCGATGGCTTATCTGGAAAATGAGTTTTTCAGCTTGTTGGGATGTGTGGTTGGATTACAAGAATGAAAAATCTCATGTCAAGACTTGGAGACCCTCCCATGAGCCATATATATCGCGAATGCAACACCAGGGCAAACTTTCTGTCTAAAAAGGGGCTCACGGTCTCCACGGTATCCTTCTATATTGAACATTTTTTGGGCAAGGAGGTTATACAGAGTTTCACGGTACCCTCTCTAATTGTTTTTATGTACAAGATCCTCAATTATCAAGTTTTATAGTTCTTCAGCAGCGTGCAAGCGAGCCTGTTTTATCATATGACAACGTTTTTTTTTTATGGCTCCCCAGGACGGGCTCTCCATGGCACGATGAGCCTCATACTAGTTTTGTCTTTATATCTTTCTATCATGAACTTCATGTTCGTCTTACATGGTTTTTTGATTATATGGGCTCTGTCACTGGTTTCGATCCTTCTTTCAAGCGAGCCTGATTTTGGATATGATGGGCACTTTTGCATCTTATGGCTTATAAGTGATGGTGTTTGTTACTGTTGCACATGGAGATCATGAATCCATATTCAGTTTTTAAGTTTTATCATGCTATTTTAGAGAATGTTTTGGTCATTAATGTTTATTTTTACATACTCTCATAGAAGGAATGAGCATTTATAGTCTCATTCTTGTACATATGTTCGTTTATTGAACTTTGATGTTATTTAGCATATGAATAGCTCGCATGTCACAGGTATATGGGCTATCTTGCTCATTTTGGATGATGTATCCCTCATGTACTGTTGCTTCTTAATAGAACAACGTTTTTTTCTTCTGAAACAAAAAAACTTCTAGATATTCAAACTAATGAGAGGGAAATTTCAAGCACTTTATCGAATGTGCCCTCTAGACAACTTCTCTCAACATCTCTTCTTCTACATAATTGAGGTTGACTGCCAATAGACTCACAACAACATAATTAGTTAGTGTTAGACACCATCAAAAAGCTTCGAACTATGGCTAAGGCATGGCCAACTATCGCATACCGCCCTTCCCAAATGGTTGGAAGTGTCTCCAAAATAGCCAACGATTGCTCTTTCATGCCTCTGTTTGCACCAGGAAGAAGCTCAATCAAACGTGGAGCTGCACCTCCTCTGGCTATCTTGGCTCTATTTTTAAGTACGTGCACAAAGGAAATAATGCCTTCAGGCTGGACTTAATGGCCGAAGTATATATATTTTCTTCAAGCAACGTCAATAGGTAAGTCTGTGATTCCTTCTCTCGATCCAATTTCTCTAGCAGAATTTTTGTTGTTTGCCAGTTTTTCCATAAAAGATGCTGCATTCATTCTGGCCTCGAGACTACACTTTTCCAAGACCCACTCCAAGGTATGCAACACATAGGGTCTCATGAAATCTATTTTGATAGAAATGTCAGAGACAGAAAACATTAAAATTGCACCGATTGCTTCTTCTACAGCCTCACGATCTACGCCCACTTCGGATTGAAATCAACACTGGGCTCAATTTCACGCCCAAATTGGCTCCATGGTTGAATGCAATACAGTCGGCCCCACGATGGGCGCTAAAAGAAACCACCGCCGCTCAACAAAAATATCCTTTTGCCGTTGTCTCATGCAAAAAATCGGCCTTCACGCAATGTCTGAGCAACAATTCAACTCGACCTCTCATTGTATTCAACAATTCAGCCACGATAACACGAACAAATGTATGTTCACCAACTCAGTTAGATTGAAAGTATTTTGAAAGCCAACAATATCAAGATTTGGAGTTGCAAAATTCCATGGAAGTCTCAAACTAATAGGCAAATATTGCACCGAAGGCGGTCGTCATTTTAGTCGCCCGGAGCAATACTTTGGTGCTAGAGACGCTGTCCAGCGAAATGTTTCTGCTCCCTTTTTCCCAATTCTCAAACGGGATGCTGCGCTCTTCGCACCATTGATGTAATTCGGAACGAGGTCTTTGTGCAGCAAAACCTGGCCGCTCTTCAAGCAGGTGGAAAATATCTAATAAGAGTGAATAACGATCATGACTCAACCTATTGATAGTACTAGTATCTATCTATATATATATATAAGAATTTAAATAAAGTGAGGGGAAGTTAGTTTAAGCCATAATTTCTAACACTAATTTTCTTATAGAAATAAAAGTCTATTAGGTCATTTTCCATGGAATGCCATTATTAAGAAGTGATAAGTTTTTCATGTAAGTTTGAAAATTTATTGTGTTTTCTGAAGTATTTGAGAGACACTCTTAGGTTGGTCTTAACAGTTTTACATGTAATGCATAACACTGATTCTTTATAAAATTAGTAAGTATTGATTAAAAAAATCTAAAAGATAATAATTGTTATTTTAAAATATATAAAAAATTAATTATTAAATTCTTTTATAAATAAGAGGGATAGTTTTATTTGTTATTTGTTAATTATTAAATTCTTTTATAGATAAGAGAGATAATTTTATTTGTTATTTTTTTATAACTAAATTGTAAGATTATTTATTTAATTATCATTTAAATAGGTTTTTTTTATTTTTATTTAGATTTGTTTATGTGAATTTTTTTAATTAAAATTTAAGTATGTGAGTTAATTGAATTTAATTGATGTGGTATGTTATGTTGTAATGTTGGTGACAAAAAAATTTAAAATTAACTGCCAAATAAAAAAAAAGTGTCACTATTATTAAGACACTTTTTTAAAGCTAAAAAGTATGTCTACTTTGAAACATCTAGACTTGACAATCACTATTATTAGTGCTAAATAATTTACTACTATTACATCTAAAGCTTTGAAACTGGGGTGAAGATTGACTCCCAATTATTCTTTGAAAAGATTGTGAAGATTAGGGCAAAGAAATAATTATATAAATTGTAAATTATTGAGGAGAAAAGTATATATAATTTAATTAAATTTACTTAATTTTTTGTTTTTCCTAATTGAAATATAATGTAGTAAGATTGTTAAACCTTATTGAATTTAAAAATTAAGAAATTAATTACATAAAGGAGTTATACTATAGAATAAGGTAGAATTTACTATATTTGGATCCTCTTTTATTTATTTTTAATAATGGCTTTGACAACTAACATATTTTAAATCAAAAAATTAAATAGCACCTTATAAATCAAAATATTAAAATAAACAATAGAATCAAGTTATTGTCCTTAAATTATTGGGCATTTCTAAGCATTAGAACCTTGTCTTAACTAAGATAGATCCCCATGTAGCATGGTGCAAGCTCACAACTTTTCCAAAGAATGTAGATTGAATGATGTCAAGCAAAAATTGAAAGTTATTTGCTTCAAGTAGAGAAGGTACACAAATCCACATGTAGAGTTCTATTTTTGTTTTTATTTTTTTTCATGTATCAAACATTCTATTCTAGTAACTTAATGGTAATTATGAACTTTATGTATGACACCAATCATTTTCCTCCATTGTACCTTGAAATACAACAATGCAGAAATCAACACATTCAAAATCCAATTATGTGGAGGTAGAATGTAAGACACTGCAAGATTTTGATGAAGTGAGATAGTTCAACATTGAAAAATGGTCAGAAATGAATGTTAGAGGAGAAAGAAATATGCACCAAACCTGTGTGGAAGGAAACATTCTTAGAGACAAATGTACACTTCGTAGCCTTTTTCCACTTTTGGGGAATATTGTATGCTTTCTAAGGAATAAAAATCCTTTTGGGTTTATTTATAGGCCCTTTCCTGGTCAAATACGTAACCAAGTCTCGCAGAATATCATGTTTACTAAAGGAAAAATAGTGGTTTCTACCAGAAGAGTTTAGGATGGTACCTATAAATAGTGAATTAAAGTTGCTATGTTAGCTAAAATATTTATTCAGAAAATGCTCAACAAAAGATCCACTTCTCTCCTATCAAACAATGTAAAGTTGTTATGTTAGTGATTAAATTTATTGATAGATTTATTTCGTAGCTTTTCTTTAAGCTAGTTCATCCAATGGTAAATTTTTAATTTGTTATTTTCAAAAACACTGTATATAAACCTCCTGTGTTTCAAACCAGTCCAAATGCCCAAAATAAGTTAAGCAACAACAAGAAAAGGAAAATGTTGGGAAGGTTATAGAATCTGTAAATTGGGTATAATGTAAGTGATTTCTCTTTATCTTCTAACTATGAATGGCATTTCATTTACTAATTTTTATATTAAGTGATCTTTGATATGTCATGATTCTTCTCGAATTTATGCATTATCTTGTTTCCTTCGCAACATCTAGTGCAATTGCTAGTTACACATCTCCCTCATATTAAACTATACTAGCAATTGGACCACATGACCTTGCAAAGGAAGCACTGCAAGTTGTAACATATGGAAGAATAACATAAATGAGATATATATGATATGTTTTGTAATCTAGATGTTTCCTCATCTGGAACTTATTGGATCTACAAAAAGATAATAAATTTTTTTAGCTTTACAAGTTTAATATTAAATAAAAATTAATATCTATATTAATGAAGTCATGTACAAGATGCAATCTCACAAATACATAAGAATTTCTTTAATTATTATTTGAATTGGAATTGTGATGTCTAAAAATAGAAAAGGAGTTATGTTTCTTTTCAAGAGGAACTTCTCTATAAGGATGGATATTATAACAAAACCATTCTAATTATTAAAAAATATAATGTTGAATTGATGAGATATTTCTCGATTAAGATACAGGTAAATACAAATTCCCAAATGCTAACTGGAAAACAAAAATAAATAAATTACCAAATACTAATCACCTACCATGAGATTCCATTCTCTGTAAATCAGAGTCCCTTGTAAAATAATTAATGATAAGGCATAGATCATACATGCACATTTATGAATATCCATGCCTCTAAGAGTTCTCTTATTACTATACTTAGAATGGAAATATATAGCTCATCAAAAAGAAAAACCTCTTATGGTTCCTTATCTATTTATCTACTAAGAACTTGTAGACCATGGTTTTCTTGTAGATCTGATCAGGTTTGACAATGATAGAGGTAAAATTAGGTTGATTCACTGCATTAGGAAAAATCTGAGTCTGGAAGCACAATGTTGCATGTGGCTTGTAAATGAAGCCTCCCTTTCCTATTATTTCCTTCATATTTTTCCTTTTCTTTTTTTGTAAATAATATGTTTCTATTAAAAATAAAGGCGAGTAATTACAATATAGCGAGTTGGTGCGAGCGACATGCCTCAACAGCCAGACTCTGAAATATGTTCCATGTCATTACACACAATGTTACAGGTGTAGAGAACAAAATTCCCAAAAGTGTTATGAGAGCTTGACATTACATTGGGGTAAGAACCTGAGGCATAAAGGGTTGCGTAGAGGCCTGTTGTAGAAGACTTTGCAGGCTGAGTAGTGGCCAAGGGTTCTCAAGAGCCAAAAGCATACAAGCAACTAGTAGCGAAACTACAACCAACGATAGATAACATACCAAAAAATAGAGGATGTAGTGGTCTCAGGTTATGGTAGATCCTCGTCAAAGTTGGCCTCTCTGCTAATTGGTCACTCTGGAGTTGTTCCTTCAATGAAGGCTTCCTGGGCTATTTTTCTGGTGGTTGCACCCCCAACCTCCTTCTTGACACCGAGCAAGGCTTCCACTATATCCATTCGCTCTTTTAATAGTGTGAAGTGGGGAGACTCCTTGGTGACGAAGTGGGGAGACTCCTTGGTGATGAAGTGGCAATGGTGAAAAACACCGACATACATAATGAACTTCTAGGTGAGATTGTCCAACTTCTTCTCCAAGATGGTGTTGTGATCCTCATTGGGTTGCATGGTGAGACCAATCATAGTTTTGGTTTGCCAGTGAAATTCGATAGCCCTATTGAAAAAAATTTCCCTGGCCCTTGTAAGTCCAGGGTGAGGAATCCAATTGAATTCCTGATCAACCTCTTTTGTGATGATGCGCTGGCAAACCAACCTGTCTTGGTCTTCTAGCTCTGCCACCATGTGACAAGTTTCCATATTGACCATAGTCTCATAGTTCAGAGTCGCTTGTCAAGCCACGAACTCTGCCCTTGTAGTGGGCATCATGATGGGAGAAGCCCAACAGAATGCGTGAGCCCTCCTGCCATGACCTCGGCTGTGATTATTCCCCCCTTTGAGCTAAGGAGTTGGCACAATGGGTGGACATGTTGGGATAGAAGTAGGGAATACAGGGCAAGCGGGGATAGTTAGGGCGATGGCTACAAGGGACAGTGAATGACAGACAAAGCAAAGAGGGGCGCACATCAAGAATAATAAGATCGAATGCAAAGAAAGGAGAGAGTGTTTGGTATTCATAGGTAAGGGAGAGTGGGGGGGTGGGATGAGAATATAGGGGGTGGGGAGTGATGAGCACTCGAGCAGGGTGATGGGGGTAGTTAGAACTATCGGAGCTTCCAGATAGGGATAGGCCATTTGGGTGGCTCTACATGACGTGCTCGGTATTGCCTCTGTTGCGATCATACGAAATGGAGATTGGTATCATGATTGAAGTCAGGAGGTGGATTATTGTGCGCCTGGATCCCGCCAAGCCTGTCCAAATGATCTTGCTTCATTATGATGGTGCACTACTTCTTGAGATTCCAATGGTTTAGCTCATCCCAGCTCGTAGAGAGAAGCCTATTGGAGCTTTCCACCCCAGCATTGGCCAGCTTTTCAACCAGATGGTTTACAGATCGTTTGATAGCTTGAAAGGTGATGCCCCTAGAGTGTTGAATGTGTGTCTGAATCCTAATGAGGATTTTTCTTAGTCTCCAGTTGTCTGACACCTACATAGTCGTTCTCATGTATTATATGTTCTTGAAAACTTGGGTAGAAACAGTTAAGTCTCCTTCTATGATGAGTGGCCAAAAATTCCTGGTGCGAGTGATCTCAATTCTGTGTTCAAGTGCCTGCTGTTCAATCGCGTTGTTGGAGGAGTGGACAATATTTTCATAATAGACCCAAAGAAATTTCCCTCTAGAATTCCTAAAGCTTCCTCCGAAGCTAGCCATCCTAGGGTTGCCTTTGGCAACCCGATCATAATTTAGCTTAAGTGTACTAGACTCTAGGGGGAGCCAAGATTGATCAGGGCAATGTTTGGAGGGGATCTCAAATGTTAGGGGAATGGAGGAGAAGGGGATGTCCAACAATGAAAGGACACAAAGATTTCTCGGGTTAGAGGGTTGGTAGGAGCTTCCAATTTCGATATGGTGAGAATTTCTCTAATCATCCTCTTGATTGATGACATGGTTCTTTCTTCCTGATTGATAATTCCCTTGAATGTTCTTGCATTTTGTTCCTTCCACAGGGAACAAAAAATCATCCCCGGGATGAGATTCCAAGCCCCATTAATTGTAGGTTGTTTGGAGATGGTGGAGCCCCAGAGCTCGATGGTGTTGAGAATGGAGGCAGGGTCTCTATCGGTGGCATGGAAGACCAACAAATTTGAATTCAAGATTTTGTTGGCATACATGCATTAATTTAATAAATGGTTAGTGGTTTCCTCATTGACACCACAGAGAATGCACCTGGAGGGGCTGATACAGCCCTTTTTTGTTAAGTTATCCCAGGTTAGGATCTTCTTGTGCATTGTAAGCAAGAGGACGATGTTGATTTTGGGAAATTTATTTTTGTCCCAAATAATCTTCCATTTCTTCTCCAGAGGAGTGGGGTTAGGGGAAGCCAAATAGCCATAGGCATCTTTGATGTTGAATTTTCCTACCAGATTCTTCCCCCATCTGAGCTTGTCCTCCTCATTGTCTGTTCTAATCTTTCTGTGTCCCAATTCTTCAGAGATTTTTTGCCATGATTTAGGGTAGACATTGTGATCCCACTCTTCTTTCGTGTGCCAAACCCTCCAACCATCATATTCGTTGTTGGGTTGCCAGTAGTGATTGACCTGTGTTTTGTTTTTTTTTCCATATGTGCCTTAATATGGTTGAATTTTACCTGGTCCAATTTTTGGCATTGTTTCCATTCATCCTCTTAGAATAGGGATTTCTCTCCTGTACCAATTTCCCAGAAGCTATGGTTTTGAATAACATCTATGTTTCCCCAGGCCTGGTTCCAAATAACAGATCCTTTGAGGGTGCCATTGAGCCTGATAAGTTGTTCGTGATAGTGTGAGGGGGCATATTTTTCTTTCCACAGCTTACTCCATGGGGAGTGAGGGTTGGTAAACAATCTCCACTAGGTTTTTGCACCCGAGACCCTGCCCAAGGTTTTTGGGTCTCTGGGTCCTATACCACCTTCCTATTTCGGTTTGCAGGCTTTTTTCCTAGCAACTAATGCCCATTTTCCTTTATTCTCGTTGCCTTTTAAAAGGAAATTCCTTTGTATACTTCCAAGATGGTGGGCTATGGATTTAGGGGTGGCCGGAGTCGAATAGAGATAGTGAGGGATGGCTTGCAGCATAGATTGAATCAAAATCAGACAACTAGCAAGGTTAAGTGATCAGAAGGTCCAATTGGCTTGTCGTTCTTCTAGATTTGTAGAAAGGCTAACCCAATTTAATTTGGCTAGGGGCTTGTCAGTGAGGGGGACTCCCAGGTATTTGGAGGGGAAATTTCAAATTTTGATGTCGAAATTACTGAAAATGTTTCTTTGGATAATCAAATTGGTATTCATATATATATATATATATATATAAATTAAAAAAATTAAATAATAATAATAATAATAATAATAATAATTGGATTTCTCCACATTGATGGAGGCCCCAGAGGCATTGGAGAACTTAGTCAAGATAACTTTGAAAGCGGGGGATTCTTTGAGGGTGGGATATCCCATGAGTAGGGTTTCATCCATAAATTGTTGATGGGTAGAGGGGGTATGGAGTGGTAAAGATTGATGCCAAAGATAATCCCTTGAGAGGAATCAGTGGTGATGGATTGGCTGATACGCTTTGCCATGATTACAAAGAGAAAGGGGGAAATTGAATCCCCCTGTCCAATACCATGGGAAGGAATGAAGTTTTGTGAGGGGGATCCATTGAGGTTAATAGAGAAGAACACCTCCGAGACCAATTTCATGATCCATTTAATGCAATCTTTGTTAAACGCAAAAGCTTCCATGACTTTCCTCATGTAGTCCCAGATGATTTTGTCAAAAGCCTTGGACACATCTAGTTCATTAGCATACCTGGTTTGTTTTTTCTTTGAGGGAGTGAATGATTTCTTGAGAGAGGATAATGTTTTCGAGGATTTGTCTACCTTCAACATATCCCGACTAATGCTACAAGATGAGGAGGGGTAGAATATCCTTGATCTTGTTCATTAGGAATTTGGAGATCATGTTGTAGATGACGTTGTAGAGAGCTATAGGTATAAACTTGTTAGGGGATTAAGCATTCTCCGACTTTAGAATTAAGGTGAGGAAGGTGGCATTCAAGGATTTCAAGACTGTTTTTTGAATGCAAGTTTCCTCGACCAGATCATAGAAGTCCTCCTTAAGAAAAGGCCAGCAGACCTTGAAAAAGTAAGTGGTAAAGCCATCTGGGCCTGGCTCCTCCCCGTTGGGCATGGACATGAACACGTCTTCAACCTCCTACATAGAGAATTTCCTTAGAAGCATTTGGTTATGCTCCTTAGTAAGGATGGTTGGGATGTGCCTAGTGATTTTTCTGATTGCAACAAACCTATATTGACCAGTTTCAGTGAGGAGCGTACCAAAGTATTGGGTAAGTTATTCTTCCATCTCATTATGCTTGTGGATGAATCCACCTCCATTGGTCTTAAGGCTTAAAATTCTATTGTTTCTCCTGTGTTGGATCATGGACTAACGGAAGAACTTCGAGTTCCTCTCGCCACACTTCAGCCAATTGATGCGGGACTCTTTTTTCCAAAAATTTTCCTCTTGAGATACCCTTTCCTCCCACTTATGTTGAATTTGAAGTTCTTCATATTTTCTTTTTTTATTTATACCCTTTTCTATGATTTTTTGTTGGAGGGATTTCTGTCTTATTTCCAGCTTTCTTTTCTTTGAGGTGATGTTGCCAAACATTTCCTTGTTCCATATCATGATCTCCACCTTTATGAATTTTAGTTGTTGCTGAAAATTGTACATTTTCTTCCCTTGATTAGGTTGGGGGATGTGCCACCATTCTTTCAACTTGTCCATGAATTTTGGATGGTCAAGTCAGAATGCATCAAATATGAAAGGTTTATTTTTGGGCCCAATAGCTATGTGGACGGATAGAGATATGGGCCAGTGATCCGATCTCACCTGAGGTTGTATATGGGCTTCAGCTTCCCAAAAGGTGAGGTAGATTTCCTCCGATAGTATAAAATGATCCAACCTAGAAGCTATCTCTTTGTCTCCTCCAAGCTTGTTATTCTAGGTGAATGTGCCATTTTTGGTTGGAATGTCTACTAGCTTAATATCATTGATGGTGGATTGGAAATCCATTGAATCTCTTTTGAGCTTGCTAATGCCCCCCTTCTTCTCTCCCAAGTGGACGACCATGTTGAAGTCTCCTGCAATTATTTTTCAGTTGTATTGGAAGGAGTTTATAGTTTGAATTAGACTGTTCAACATGTCAATTTTCTCTGCCACTCTGTGTGGCACATAGATGCCGGTGACACAGAAGTTGTCATTTGTGCCTATGATTTTTAGAACTGTTGTTAAGACATGCTTAGTGGCAACTGATTTTGTAAGATCGAATACCAAGATTTTACAAAGGGTTATTATTCCCCCTGCAGTCCCATTTCCAGAGATTGCAATGTGATCATAGTTTTTAAATAAATTTGTATGTATCCTATTGCTGTTGTCCAAGTCAATCTTCATTTTCTTGAAGCAGCAGGATATCTAGCTTGTCAGTAACAATTTTGTTTCTCATGATCCTTTGCTTTCCAACACTATTGAGTCCTCTAATGCTCCATGTGGTGCAAATCATTGTAAACTCTTAGAAGGTATGTTTACAGCTCTTATCTTTCCTTCATTTATGAGGCAGACACCCAACTCTTGAAGGTGTTGATTTGTGGTTTTTCGTCCTATTTTTATGTTTTGTCCCTTTGGGAAGTATTTCCCTCCCTCTATTTTGTGAGGATTCCCTTGTCTACTCTCTTTTCCTTGGATTCTTGTCCTGAGTTTTGTATCATTACCTCCTGTAATAGGTATGCTTCTTCAATTTTTTGAATTTGGTCCTTCAGTATTTATTCTATTTCATTTTTTTTTCCATTCCTTTGCAACTGTTAGTAGATCAATTCTCTCCAATGCCTCTTTGATAGCATTTTCCTTTGGCGTTGTGGCTTCCTGTACATGTTCCATCTTTGTGTCATCCTATTTTTGTTCGTTTTCTAGCATGTTGTGATCTTGTTCCCCATCTGCAGATATATAGGTGGAAATTTCTCGATTTTCCCATGGTTTTCTTCCTCCGATATTAGAGGGATATGTTACACCAGTTGATTGTTTAGGACTTCATAATTGTTGTGATACATCACTTT
Source organism: Pinus albicaulis (assembly GCA_034641835.2). NCBI lineage: Eukaryota > Viridiplantae > Streptophyta > Pinopsida > Pinales > Pinaceae > Pinus > Pinus albicaulis. The sequence continues at coordinate 29,534 of JAXQQM020063665.1, forward strand.
GGGCTGCTCTTTTTTGTTGGTCATTTTCTTGTTTCAAACTCGGGATTATCCTTGCTCTTCTTTCTTTTTGTTAGTTTGGTCCTCTAAAGGGGGGGACCTTGTTTTGATAGAATTCCCTGAATAGGTGTCTGTGATAGTGGCACTTCCTACATCTGAAGGGGATGTGATCATAATCAATAATTTTCATCCAAATATCATCCCTATAAATTAATTTTATTGCCTCCAATAAGGCCCGTGAGACATCAATGTAGGTGGAAATTCTGGCATATAAGTTGTAATGCTCGTTCTTGGTTCCCTCCGATATCTTGATGTATTCTCCTAGAGCATCACCTATTCCTTTAAGAACCATGGGGGCCTAGTATTCCGTTGGGAGGGAGTATATTTGAATCTAAACATGGACTCTTGTGAAGTCCTCTTTATCTATTGTGAATTTATGTTTCCAAAATCTCATGTAGAGACCAGCCGAGTTGAAGAAGTACAGACCTCCTTCAAAGATTTTGTCTCTGTCTTCTAGGAGGCTGAAGACAACTATGAAAAATCCCTTGGAACCAAGTTGCAGTTGGATTTCTCCTTTTGGCTTCGATTTGGAAAGGATCCATCCATTGAGGGATCTTTCTATTGGTCAAATTCCCATGAATTTGTAGATGATAACATGTTCCTACATATAGTCTCTGTGGATCGCTATATTTGGGTCTTGTATGATCATTTTCGGTGTCTTTTTGGCCTTTGGATGACATGTGCTATTCTATTGCGGTTGGTTTTTCTCTCTGTCTTCTATAAAATCTTATTCTAGTGCGACACCGGAGGGGCGAGGGACATGAGTTTCATCTTTGTCAGGTGTTTGGTCCTATAATAGGTCTAAGGCTTACTTTCCCTTACCTTGTAGAGTGTCACTCATAATCGTGCTCTATCCTAGAGGGATATATGTTGAGGTCAAAGTCAACCTGGTAAACAAGGAAATGTTTTTCTTGGACGAAATACCTGTGATCAAGCCTCTAAAGGAGGGGGGGGGGTGGGGGGGGGGGGCGATTGGGCATTGTTCGGAATCGATGAGGGGGCCACTAGGGAGCCCATACTGGGCAACCGATGGTAGGAGCTGCATAGTCGAGTGGCTTAATGCGATTAGGTCAAATGCAGGTGCATCATACCTAGGTCAGAGTATCGACCACCCACCACCGGTTGCATATATATTTTTGGGTTTGCCCAATATGCTCATATTACTCATCGTCTTTCAGATTATTATTGGTATAAAATTTCATACATGGAGAAGTGAACTACACCTCCATTACCCTGGAACTCCATTTATCCTTCATTCTCGCCATAGGATTCAACCAATTCTTCAACTTGGGTTCATCCATAATGTAATTGTTATCAAATCCAGGAGTTTTCTCGTTACTCTTCACCTTATTAATTATGGTGCCAATAATCATCTCTTTCCTAAATTCCAATGGAGTTCCCTCTATAGAAAATTTTTGGCCTATTGAAATCATACAATCATCTATAGGAGTATAATGTTAAACCCATATTTCGAAAAAAAAATTCCAGTGTATCCCTTCCACTATTATTCCCTGCAAGGTTCCAGTAAGAATGAGTGGTTAATCTCACAAGCATGGATTTGTTCCTTGGTATTACCAAATAATCGAGTCTCAGCTCCATGTCTCCACTTATTATATATGTCACTGATACATCTAGGTCAACAGGAAAACCTTCATGTTATGTTTTAATAGGTAACACATATTTATTTTTAGCTATAGGAAATATATCTTTCAACAATGTGAACCAACAAAAACCTCTATAAAACTTTACAGTGACCAATAATTAAGGAATAGGTTACAAATATCTCATACTTTTAGGTGAGTATGCTAGTCGGATTTGTGATGGATTGGTAAAATTACCATTTTTGGTCATTGAAAATGTTGTGAGAAGTTGTGAGTCCAATGAAAATAGGGTCTATAAATCCATTCACAATACTAGAATTTGCAAAATTACATTTATCAAAATTATGATATTCTCTCCTAGACTATTAATGTATCAAATAAGAAGACTAATTTAATAATTGTTCCTATGGCATATGGTAGTTATTAGGTTTGCAACTTGTAAAATTTTATTCCATGCGTTCAATGTGGGATGCTACTAGACCTAATAAGTATCTCAAATCAGTATAACACATTTTAGTATTTTCAACTTGAAAACCCATAATCCCCTATTTTTTCCAAACCTCATTTTCCACCTACTAACCAATTTGATATAGGTCAAAATAACGCCCATAGGCAAGGACATGAGATTTTAAAGTCTACATAAATGTTCACCAATGTTTCATTTTATGTATAAAGATATAATATTTAGTTCTATCTGGCTCATGATGGATTCTTTATTCAACTGCCATGGGAATTCTCTATCCAATCATCCAAGGGGATGGGGAATTTTTTGATTCTCTAGGAGATCATCTTGCTCATTTTCATAGGCATTCTCTATCCAATCAGCCAAGGGGATGGGGCATGTTTGGCTTCTCTGAGAGATTGTATTTCTCATCTCGGGATTTGTTAGGCATGCTTAATTTCTCCTTCATATCAGCTCTGCAACTATTCCAAAACCCAAAAATATTTCTTATTATTTGACTATTTATATCAAATCTAGTTTATTTTATCGAGCATAACCTCTAAAATAATATTATGGCACACAAATATATCGGTTAGATTTTTTTTTTTCTGTTTTGTTGAATGAAAAATAAACATGATCGAAATATCATAACCCACGATTTAGATATTCACATTCAATACACCCTCTAAATTTTAGACAGTGATATAGTTTTATGAATCATCATGCCAACTTAGTAGCATAATTTCCAAGGTTATATGTTTGTAGAGTTTAGAAACAAGACAAATTTTTTTTATTTGAGGAAAAATGGAAAATCTTGAGGAGTTTAATTTTGGAGATACTTAAATAATTTTATACATTAGATGAGAATTAGGCTAGTTATAGTTGTTGATATTTTTGAGTGTTTGGGTAGCATCAAATGTGCTCTAGCTCCCAAAATTTGTGGAGGGACTAGGGTACATGAGATCTCTAAGACCCAGAAAGCGATTTGAGAAATTCCATCATGTTTAAGAGATATTTAATTAATTAATATTTTTAATTAAGGACCCTAAGTCTAACTTAGGAAAATTAAAAGATTAAATTTAATTAAATTAAACATGTGATGAAAATGACTTAAGTCACACTTATCAATATTTATTTTAATCTTAGCCGTCGGTTCAATATGAGATCATGACCATTGGTTTCCCAATGAGAAAAGTCTAAAGGAAAGGCTTGGGGTCAGTTGGAGAACACACATAGTGGCAGAGCACTGAAACTAAGATAGAATTATAGGGCGTAGTTTGCTAAGAATTTCCAAAAGTTTTTCAGCTGCAACAAGTGTTGTGAAACCAGCTCCAAAAAGAGAAGAAAAGAGATATCAACGCCTTAGAAGTAAGCCACTTCGAGGGGGCAACCTCCAATACATTACATGAATGAAAAATTCTTGGATGATTCAAATTACAAAACCTCCTTTCTATATATAGGAGTCCATGGGGCCAGAATGTAATCCTAGTGGGCCACAATGTAATCCTAGCTGACCTAACAATAATAATTTAAGGGCACAATAATAACAATATGGGGGTTACAAGGGTACAATAATAACAATAAGGGGGTTACACTAACAATAATAAGGGACTATACTAGTAATATAGGAACCTAACATGCCCCTCTCCTTCAAAAAAGTGTGGTCCTCAATGCTCGAGTAGCTCTGGGTGCTTTTGTATAAAATTCTCATCCTCCCATGTAGAATCTTCAGTGGGTAAGTTCTTCCACTTGATGAGATACTCTGAAATTGATCGATTCCGTAGCTGTCGAGTTCTTGTTTCCGTGACCACTTCAGGTTCCAATATGATTTTTCTTTCCTCATCAAGTTCTAGAAATATTGTTTGAACTGGAAGATTTTCACCTGTAACCTTCTTTAAGAATGAAACATGGAATATTGGATGCACTCGTGAATAAGTAGGAAGCTCTAATTTGAATGCCATAGTACCAATATTTTGCAACACCTTGTAAGGACTATAGTACTTTGGAGATAATTTATTATCCTTCTTAGCTTGCTTGAGGGAAATTTGTTTGTATGGTTGTAGCCGTAAAAATACCCAGTCTCCTACATCAAAACTTATCTCACTGCGATGTTGATCTGCTTGTTGTTTCATTCGATTTTGTGCCAAATTTGGGTTTTCCTTTAAGAGTTGGAGAACTTCTTGTTGATGCTCGATGTGATCTTCCACCTCTTGAACCTTCGAATTTTCTCTTAAATATGATGTGGTGGATGGTGGATGATATCCATAAAGTTCCATAAATGGGGTCATTTTTGCTACAATATGGAAGGAAGTGTTATACCACCATTCAGCTAGAGGTAACCACTTGACCCATTGTGTTTATTTATCAGATACAAAACAACGAAGATATCATTCCAAACATTTATTTACTATCTCAGTTTGACCATCAGATTGACGATGATAAGATGAGCTATGAGCTAACTGAGTACCCAAACAAGAAAATAACTCTGTCCAAAAATTTCCAGTAAAAATGGGATCTCTGTCGCTCACAATAACCCTTGGGTTTCCATGTAGCTTTTGAACTATGTCCATAAATGTAGTAGCAACTGTACTTGCTTTAAATGGATGAGATAATGCACAAAAGTGTGCATACTTGGTAAGTCTATCAACTACCACCATGATGACACTCTTTCCTTCGGACTTAGGTAAACCTGTGAAAAAATCCATTGAAATCTCCTCCCAACGTTGACTTGGAATGGATAAAGGTTGTAGAAGACCCGGGGTCTTAATTGTCTCAACTTTATTTTGCTGGCAAACCAAACATTCCACCACAAAATTTTGAATATCAGATTTAAGGCCATCCCAAAAAAATTCTTTCTTCACCCTGTAGTAAGTTTTTAAAAATCCTGAGTGTCCTCCTAAAGGAGAAGTGTGCAATTCCAGAATAATCTTTTGTTTTAGTTGGGAATTATTACAAAGATATAAGCGATCTTTGTACCATAAGGAATCATTTTTCCAACTAAATGTATCAGATGTACTAGGATCTTGCTGCAACTTTTGAATGAGTGTCCATACATATTTTTCCTTCTTCCATTCATCTCTTGCTTCGGTTATCCAATCTGGTTGGATAATAGAAATGGCAGAAAGCAATGCTTCCACCTCTTCATTCTTTCTTGAGAGTGCATCTGCAACAACATTAAGCTTTCCTTTTTTGTAGATTATTTCAAAGTCATAACCCAACATCTTTGTGACCCATTTTTGCTACTCTTCTGAAGATAGTCTTTATTCCAAAAAGTGTTTAAGACTATCATGATCAGTTTTTACCTTGAAGTGTCTTACCATTAGGTAAGTTCTCCATTTCTTTAGTGCATGCAGTATTGCTAACATTTCCTTCTCATAAATAGGTTTCTGTAAATACTTTCCTTTGATTGGACGACTTTCAAAAGCAATGGGTCTTCCTTCCTGCATTAAAACAACACCAATTCCATTTCCTGAGGCATCACATTCCACAATAAAGATTTTTGTGAAGTCTGGCGTAGCTAAGACAGGCGCTAGGCACATTGCCTCTTTAAGATGTTCAAAGGCCATAGCTGCTTCAGGAGTCCATGAAAATGCATCTTTCTTCAATAATGTTGTTAGAGGTGCTGCTATTCTCCCATAATTCTTAACAAACTTGCGATAATACCCTGTTAACCCAAGAAATCCTCGCAACTTCTTTATGGTTGTGGGGACTTTCCATTCCTTAATAGCTTTAATTTTGTTAGGGTCTACTTTAACACCCTCGTGAGATACAATATGACCCAGATATTCCACCTCTTGTACTCCAAAGAAACATTTGGATTTTTTTGCGTATAATTGTTTCTCCTGCAATAGTTTGAGCACCCTGTCAACATGTTCAACATGATCCTTCCAAGACCTGCTGTAGATTAGTATATCGTCAAAAAATACTAGCACAAATTTTCTAAGGAAGGGTTTGAAAATGGAATTCATCAACCCTTGAAATGTAGAAGGTGCATTGGTAAGGCCAAAAGGCATGACCAAAAATTCATAATGACCCTCATGAGCTCGAAATGCAGTTTTTGGAATATCTTCAGTCTTCATTCTAATTTGATGATATCCTAAACGAAGATCCAACTTGGTAAAATAAATTGCTCCATGTAATTCATCCAATAATTCATCAATCACAGGAATGGGAAATTTATCTTTAATGGTGAGCTTATTGAGCTCCCTGTAATCCGGACACATTCGCCATGATCCATCCTTCTTGTGTACCAATACTACGGGAGCAGAGAAAGAACTTTGACTAGGTTGAATTATACCCGCCTCTAACATTTCTGCAATCATATGTTCAATTTCGCTCTTTTGGACATAAGGATATCTATAAGGCCTGATGTTTGGAGGAACACTTCCTAGAATCAAATGAATAGCATGATCATGATCATGAATAGGTGGGAGTCCTTTTGGAGTTTCAAAAACCTTGGAATGATTATCCAAGACTTTTTAGAGATCTGCAGAAATAGATGATTTTGATGTTGGAACTTCTAGTGAGCATAATTGTGCAATTATGCCTCGTTGTTCCTTCTTTATAATCTTTGTCATGACATTAGAGCTTATTATCTTTCCCGGCTTCCCTGCAATACCCCGTAATTCAACTTCCTTTCCTTTTGAAAAAAATTTCAAGAAAAGTTCTTGAAAATTAAAAGCTATTGTCCCCAAAGATTATAACCATTGTACTCCTAGTACAACATCAGCACCTCCCAAAGGAATGGAAAGAATTGGACTATTCAATACATATTCACCCATGGTTAGCTTGATATTATGGCATTTTCCAGAGCAATTTATAGTTCCTCCATTCGCAACCATCACTTGACATTCTGGTGATGGGTATAGGAAACAATTCAATTCCTTGGCTACCTTACAATGAATAAAATTATGGGTACTACCTGAATCAATCAACACTATTACCTTTTTCTTGATATGTCCTTCTATCGTGAGAGTTTGAGGAGTGGTAATTCATGCCAATGCATTACACGATATGGTCGAACTCATTTCTTCCACTTCTTGGGTTGGTTCCTGGTGTATTTCCTCTTCTTTTTCATTTTCTTCTTCCTCTTCACAATCTATGTAAAATAATTTCTTCTCATAACACTTATGACCTTTAGTGTATTTTCTATCACAACTGTAGCAAAGCCCTTTTGCTCTTTTTTTCTTCCAATTTTTTTGGTGTCAACCTTGTAGGTTGTGGAAATCTTGGAGTAGCAACACTTCCATCTTTATAGAAGTGAGTGGTAGGCTTCCTTGTCGCCATAATTTTACATTCAATTTTTCTTGCCATGTTTTCCATGTTTTCTTTCATTTTTTCATCGATCTTAGCTTCCATGCCCACTTCCATGCCATCCATCTTAGCTTCCAAACCATTCATCTTAGCTTCCACACCTTTCTTCAAACCATCCATCTTAATTTCCATGCCTTTCTTCAAAACTTCCATTTCATTTTTTGTTGTTCTTTGTGAGAGCGAAATTTGTTGCACTTGCTCTTGTAATTTTGATATGTCATGTTGCCATTTTTCGTCTTCATGAGTCATAGTAGAGCCTTATAAAGGCTTAATGGGTGTTGAATTATTTTTAGTGGCAATTTTAGAATCCAATACTGATATTTATTCTAGAATATTCCCTTGGAATCAATTCAACTTGATTCTTCAAACAAGATTTATGTAATTCGGAAAAAAAAAATACACACCTTTTACTTGCTTTTGAGGAGCTTGATATTGAAATAGAATTATATCTGTTATTTCTAATATTCAATATCTAAACTTCAGCCCTGTAGTAGCCCTCTAAAGCTTCTTTCAAATTCCACAGGTCTAATCTGATTTGGATTCTTCAAGACAAAGTTATGTCCAATCTCCCACAATGACCCAATTTTTGATTGGTTCAGTAGAGCGAACTTGTATGACTTTCCACATGTCACTGTTTCGTCCTTCGGTTCTGAAATTGATAGAAAATAAACTAAAATCCATTCACTTGCAACCAATTTTTATGCACTCCAATCTGATGCTCAAAGAGAGAGTTATGAATCGTTTCCCATGATCACCCCTTTGAGATGAAATTCGGGAGCCTGAAAAAGCACTACCTTCCACAGATCATATCTCCGAAAATATTGTGAATCAAGATCTAAAATTTTTTGACGAGTTTCCTCAATATTTTGGCTTCACACCCTAAAAATTTCAGATTCTGAACCTTCGTAGAAAAAACGTTATAGCACAAATTCCACAATGACCTGTTTACGAGTCTGAAAAAAGACCTAACTTTGACAGATCATATCTCCAAAAATATTGTGAACCAAGCTTTGAAATTTTTTGAAGATGTTCCTCAAGATTTCAGCTTCACACCCTAAAATTTTCATCTTCTGAAACATCGTAGAAAAAAAGTTATAGCGAAAATTCCACGATGACCTATTTAGAGCAGCGAAACCCTAGAATCCAAAGCTCTGATACCAAATGTTGTGAAACCAGCTCCAAAAAGAGAAGAAAAGAGATATCAATGCCTTAGAAATAAGCCACTTCGAGGGGGCAACCTCCAATACATTACATAAATGAACAATTTTTGGATGATACAATTTACAAAACCTGTTTTCTATATATAGGAGTCCATGGGGCCATAATGTAATCCTAGTGGGCCACAATGTAATCCTAGCCGACCTAACAATAATAATTTAAGGGCACAATAATAACAATAAGGGGGTTACACTAACAATAATAAGGGACTATACTAGTAATATAGGGACCTAACAACGAGGGGTAGTATTGGCGGAAGGGATGATCTCATCTTGGGCTAAAAGTGAAACAACAGGCAGAGAAGCAGTAGACTAAGCAGTTCAGAGGGATTAGTAGCTACGCAACAGTTGTGTAGTGCAAAGGAAATAGGAGGCTAGCAGGGCTGATGCAAGCCCAACCATGATCTAAAGCTCCACTTTTAGCTAAAAATTGAAAGTGCTTGAAATTTATTTAAACCTGAACAACCAGATAGAGTTCATTACCAGGATTCTAGCGCAACTAGTTTCATCAAAATCCAAGTTCATATGGCTGAGTTATCGTCTACTATTCATTTTCCAAAATAGGCAAAACATGAGAAAAATAGGTACAGTGTTGATGTGGCAGGTACAGTTAGGAGTTGCAAGAATACCCTCCAGAAATAGCCAATGACACTGTGCCAAGTGGCACCGCCTGATTCACCGATGATGACTAGGAAGTGCAATTTTTTTACTCCTAAGTCTAAGTGGAATTTTATTTAAGTTGGCATTTCATTATATGGTGGCCAATGGGGAAGGGCCACGTGGCATGCCATGTACCTCCCCATGGCAGGCAGGTTGGAAGGTCGAATTGGGGTCGAATTACATGTTATGTTAATGTTTGGACTAAGGTATTATGGAATTATATATATATATATATAGTTCAAACATCATACGGCGGATTTCACCAATTATGGAGGAGATTTTACTAGCCAATGGTGGAATTTAAATTTGGAGCGAGTTGCTAAGTATGGCAGAGACCTATTATCATATTATTGGGAAAAATTATTGTGGTGGAGTGGGGGTCTAACCTCTGACCTCACACCCACCAAACCAATCGCCTAACTGTCTCTCCTATCGGGTTATCCTTACCTTATATGATCTCTGCTTCCATTTGAATTAAATGCCCCGACAGTTTGGGGGTTGGAGTGGGCCAACCCTAAGGGCTAGCCCCCTCCCCATGTGGCCAAGGCTCGAATACCGAGAGAAAATCCAACGAAAACAATGGGATTGTTAATTGTGAATGATTTAAATATAAACTGGGTTTAATTAAACATTAAACATGGGTTAGTGACATGAACCTGAGATTTATTCTAAACACACTTATCTCATTAAAACCACTCTTATCCACCCTTAAAACACACTTAGCGCTAATAAATATCAAAGGTTAAGATGGCAGAAAATTTGGAGGAGCGCTAATTTTGGTGGGAATTCCAAAATTAGAATGTTAACTGGCAGTTCCTCTAGTTTTGGAGGATAAATTGGGGCAAATTTTTGTTTGGTCATAACTCACTCAGTTTTCGACCAAACTAAGCTCAGTAAAAGTCATTCCTGGCTAATTTGCATGATAGGAACTCAAATGGAGTAGGTTGCAGAGCAAGAAAAGTTGATCTACAAGTGTTTTAGTACATTTGAATATTTTTGAAGGCTATGGCCAACAGGTGTTGGGATCATTGCCAGAGCATCCAGAGTCCAAATACAACAAACAAATAGTCATTTTTGGGAGATTGTTATAAACTCATTGGAACAAGCTCCAAGAGGTTTTGAAGCTTGTAACAGCAATTTGAGCACACTTGAAGCTAATACAAAGGTCACACTATGAAGCTGGACCAAGGAGATGTAGCCCAGGAGGGGTGAACTCATTTATCAAAGTTCTATATGTTAAGCTCTGTTATATGTGCTTGTTGTGTTTACTATTGCTTCTATTCTACCATTTAAAATTATGCTTTTTTTAAAAGCTTATGACAAACTCATAATTTCACTAAGTACATTGTTTTCCAATCACATGCTCTTAAACAAACTCATTAAGGATAATTAAAAAAATGCAAAGAAATGTTTATATCTAAAATGAAACTAGCACAACATTAACTAGCAAGTAATTTCATATCAAGTTGGTATCAGAGCACAAGGTTGCTTGCTTGTTTTACTTGAAGAGTTTTTAATAGTTGAAAATTATTGATGCTTACAATATTGAGATTGTAGAGAGGAGAAGGGAAGCTACTGATAGCTAGTACAGAAGTTAGGACAAGAAGGAAGAAGGCTAAGATAGCAACATCCTTACCCAAAGGACCACTCAAGGCAACACTTGAAGCAAAAGAGGAATTAATTTCACAAGAGGCTGAAGTGGTTGAAGAGATACAAGCTGCAGAGATAGAGCTTGAATCAACAGCCAAAATTTCATGCCATGGAGCTCATGAACATTCTGAGGAAGAGGATTTCAAGAAGGATTTCAAAGAAATGAAAAGGGTGGTGAAACTTATGTATGAAGCTTTTATGGAAAAGGAAGCTGGAGAAGGTTCAAAACACCCTCATAAAGAAGAATATTCGAACAGTAAAAGGGAGGAAGAGAGGAGCTCAAAAAATAGTGGTGGAAAACCAACTCCTTCTCCACCACCATCATCATCATCATCCTCGTCTGCATCTTTGTCTTCCAAATCCACTACAAAAATTCATACCCATACTCATTCCAAGATCCCAAAAGGTAAGACTCTGTTACTCAAGTTGGACATCAAATTTGAACTTCCTACATATAATGGAGAAGTTAATGCTGGAAAAATAGATAATTGAATTTTTCAATTAGAAGTTTACTGTAGAATTCAAAATATGCAAGAACATGATATTAAAATCCAATTGGCTTCATTAAGGATAGAAGGAGCATCATTAGTTTGGTGGGAGGCAAAGACACAAGAGGAAATGCACATCCATGGTAATATTTCCATTACTTGGGTCGAATTCATTTATTCTATTAAAAGGAAATTCTATCCATTAGCCTATATGCAGAAAGAAATAATGAGTTGGAAAAACTTTAGACATCTAAAAGGTCAAAGTGTCCAAGAGTATACACCATAGTTTAGGAAAAGGGCTTTATTACTTGGAGTGGACTTAAATTCACAAGACACAGTCTTGAAGTATATAGGAGGTATACATTCCTACTTAAAACATATTATTCTCATGTTTAACCCAAATAAATTAGATGAAGTATGTGTGCAAGCCACGCATCTTGAAGCCAGTGGTAAAAAAATTTCTGAATAGGGTAGTAAGAAGAAGCCATTCAAGGGTAAGGGAAAAGAGAAAGGAGGAAAATGGAAGGGAAAGAATAATGCAAGTGTGAAGCAAGAAGGAGATAAAATAACATGCAAACATTTTTCCAAAGACGGGCATGATGAAGTTCACTGTTGGAAACTACATCCTGAACTAAGACCAAACAAACCAAATAACAAAGGGAAACAAAAGATGAATCCCACCACACAAAAATATCTTGGATATGATTCAGGAGATGAAACCAAGATAGTTCCCATGGTTAACAAAGGAAAGTAAGAAATTTCAATTTATAGTACCTCAAATAGTCACAATAACACTTCAAATGAGGATACAAGGATAGAATTATTCCATGTTAGAGTAATTTCTAATCATACCAAGATTGATGCCTTATTTGATACAGGGTCACAAGAAAACTTGATTTCAAAAGACTTAGTTGAAAAAATGAACCTCGAAACTGTACCTCATCATAAGCCATACCCTTTGGGTTGGATAGTTAACAATGAAAATTGATAGGTGACAAGAAAAATTATTTTCAAATTTGCTATTAATGCAAACTTTGTTGATGAAGTTGAACTAGATGTTGTACCACTTTATATTTCAGGGATTATGTTGGGTAGTCCATATTTGTATGACAGGAAAGCGTTATTTTACTGTCATGAGAAAAAATATCATTTGATCAAATATGGAGTGGAGTATATTGTGAGAGATCATCGCAAGAAACTAAATATCTCTTTAGTTAATGTAGGGCAAATGAAGAGGCTAGTCAATGCAAGTAAATATTTTGTGCTTCTTATGATCCAGAAATAGGAAGATGTTAACTATGAATATTTTGAAGGATGTGATGACAAATTGAAATATAATTTGTTTGATGTGGTAAGTCAGCATGGCAAGATGTTTCAAGAACCAAAGGGATTTCAACCCAAGAGGGGAATTCAGCATGAGATTCAGCTACAACAGGATGTTCCACTTCCGAATATTGGTATGTATTGAATGTAAATCATGGAAAGTTTGGAAATAAAGAAGAAAATCCAAGATTTTTTGAATAAAGGTATCATACGCCCATCTACTTCGCCATGTGGTTCTCGAATAGTTTTGGTTCCAAAGAAGGACAGGACATGGCACATGGGTATCAATTTCCATGCATTGAACAAAATCATGGTAAATAATCGCTACCCACTTCCACACATTGATGATTTTATTGATCAATTAAAGCATGCAAAGTATTTCACTGATTTAGATTTGAGAAGTGGTTATCATCAAGTTAGGATAGCTGAAGAAGACATTTGGAAAACTTCTTTCAAGACTAGACAGGGATTGTATGAGTGGTTAGTTATGCCATTTGGCTTAAAAAATGAACTAGCTACTTTTATGAGAGTGATGAATGATGTACTTAGACCATTTCAAAATGAATTTTTCATTTTTTACTTAGATGACATACTCATATTTATCAAATCAAGAGAAGAACATGCCATGCATGTGAACAAGGTACTTGATGTTTTGAGAAAAGAGAAATTGTTTCTTATGATGTCAAAGTGCGAGTTTGGTAAGACTTCATTGGTATATTTGGGACACATAGTTGGAGGAGGTGAATTGAAGATTGATCCTTCCAAGGTTGAGGTCATTTTGAATTTTCCCAAGCCCAATACAGATATCGAGGTAAGAAGCTTTTTAGGGCAGCACAATATTACAGGAAATTTATTGCTAATTTTTCTTCCATTTCAACACCATTACATGCATTGGCAAGCATAAATAAAGTCTTCCATTGGGGATATTTGCAACAGAAATCATTTTATGCTTTAAAACAAAATATAATTTCAACACCGGTACTAAAAATTCTAGATCTAATACAACCATTTGAGATCCAAACAGATGCAAGTGATTATGCTATGGGAGCAGTGCTCATGTAGCATGGTAAGCCTATCTCATTTCATTCTGAAACTTTTAATGGAGTTGTGACCAAATATACTACATATGATAAATATTTATATGCATTGGTACAAAGTGTAAATAAATGGAAGCAATACTTGATGGGAAAAGAGACCATTATCCATACGACCATCCGCCATTGCAGTATTTACAATCATAGTCCAAATGCAGAAATCAAGACATTTCAGGTGGAAGGGTTTTCTACCACAATTTGATTTGGTTATTAGGTACAAGAAATGAATCTACAATAAGGTAGTTGATATGCTCTCTTGGCCTATTGTAAATTCAGTTATTATTCTCAAGCACAATTCTATTATGCATGAAAGTTACAATGAACAGTATGTGAATGATAGTGATTATCAAGATGTGTATGAGAACTTGAGTAAGGGAAACCAAAGTGAAGAGTTAGATTATCATGTGCATAACAGTTTGTTGTATCACTTGGGAAATTTTTGTATACCACAGGGAGAAAGAAACAGTATCATAAGGGAGGCACACACATCATTGATTGCAGGACATTTTGGTGTAGGCACGACAGTAGCACATCTGCAAAGGTATTTATATTGGCCACACATGAATGAAAGTGGTTCTTGTTTTATTAGATGATGTTCTTTATGTGCAACAAGTAAGCCTAGTAATAGGAATCTTTGTTTTTATACAACACTTCCAGTTCCTTCTCAGCCTTGGGAGAGCAACTCAATGGATTTTGTAGGATGCCTTCCTATGTCAAGGAAAGGTCATGAGTATTTGTATGTTTTGGTAGATAGATTCAGTAAAACGTGCATTTTGATGGCATGTAAGAAAACTATTATAGCTGAAAAAACCGCTAATATTTTCTTTCAAAATTTATGGATCCATTTTGGTCTTCCTACTTCTGTTGTAAGTGATCGAAATTTTCAATTAGTTGGGAATTTTTGGTCACAATTATGGGACATGATGGATACAAAGTTGAATAAGAGTACAAAATTTCATCCACAAATAGATGGTCAAACAGAGATGGTGAATAGGATTTTTATTTTTATTCTAAGAGGCTATTGCATCAAGCATCCCAAGTTGTGGGATGAACAGTTACATTACATACAACATGCATACAACCGAACAAACCATTCTTCAAAAAATACATCGCCATTTAAGGCATGTTTTGGTTAATTTCCAAGATTGCCATTGGACTTTATATTTGAGAAATATGTTGCTATATATGAATAAAGTGACATAGATAAAGCAAGAAATTTCATTGAGAAAATTTAGTTGGTACATCACATGGTGCAAGAGAAACTTGAGAAGAGTCGAAGCAGCTACAAGGCAAGGCATGACAAACATCGGGTTGATAAAAAATTCCAAGTTGGAGATGGATTTTGGCTGTGCATAAGCAAATAAATATTGCAAGGGGAAGGTAAAAAGCTCAAACCAATCTGTTATGGTCCATTTAAAATTCTAGAAAAGATTGGTACAAATGCATTCAAGCTAGATTTGCCTCCTTATATGAAAATTTATTCTATTGTTAATGTTGAAAATTTGAGATTGTTTGAGCCTCCTTTGACTGATGATCAAGGAGAGAAGTCAGCTTCAATCAATAGATGATTTCTTGCCAGAATACCTTGATGAACTTCAATAATATATCATACTTGACAGAAGAATAAGAACTTCAAGAAGAGAGAATGTTGAATACCTTAGAGTTGGACTCAAAGGTCAAAATCCTTCACAGGAAAAATGGTTGGAGGTTCGAAAATTGAGAGAGATGTACCCTCACTTGTTGAACAATTGATAATATCTTTTGGGGTCCAAAAGGCTTCTAGTGGGAAGGAATGATCTAAAGCTCAAGTTTTAGCTAAAAATTTAAAGTGATTGAAATTTATTCAAACCTAACAAATCGGATAGAGTTCGTCGCCAGGATTCTAGCACAACTCGTTTCATCAAAATCCAAGTTCATATGACTAAGTTATTGTCTATTGTTCATTTTCTGAAACAGGAAAAAAATGAGTAGAACAGGTACAGTACTGATGTGGCAGGTACAGTTAGTAGTTTAAGGAATATCCTCCAGAAACAACCAATGACACAGTGCCAAGTGGCACCACCAAATTTGCAGATGATGACTAGGAAGTGAAATTTTTTTACTCCCAAGTCTAAGTGGAATTTAATTTAAGTTGGCATTTCATTATATGGTGGCCAATGGGGAAGGGCCACATGGCATGCCAGTACCCTGCCATGGCAGGTAGGTTGGAAGGTCGAATTGGGGTCGAATTACATGTTATGTTAATTTTTGGACTAAGGTATGGTGGAATATATATATATATATATATTATAGTTCAAACATCATTTGGCGGACTTCACCAATTATGGAGGAGCTCTTACTGGCCAATAGTGGAAATTAAATTTGGAGCGATTTGCTAAGTATGGCTGAGACGTTTTATCATATTGTTGGGAAAAATTATGTGGTGGAGTGGGGGTCGAACCTTTGACCTCACGCCCTCCAAACCAACTGCCTAACTGTCTCTCCTACTGGGTGATCCTTACCTTATATGATGTCCACTTCCATTTGAATTAAATGCGCCGAAAGTTTGGGGGTTGGAGGGGGCTAGCCCCCTCCCCATGTGACCAAGGCCCGAAGACCGAGATCCAATCCAATGAAAATGGTGGGATTGTTAATTTCAATTAATTTAAATATAAGCGGGGTTTAATTAAACATTAAACATGGGTTAGTGACATTACCCCGAGATTTGCACTAAACGCGCTTATCTCATTAAACCCACACTTATTCACCCTTAAAACACGCTTAGCACTAATTAATCCTGAAGGTTAAGTTGGAAGAAAATTTGGAGGCAACCGATTTTGGCGGGAATTCCAAAATTAGAATGTTAACTAGCAGTTCCTCTAGTTTTGGAGGAGAAATTGGGGCAAAGTTGGGTTTGGTCATAACTCACTCAATTTTTTAGCAAACTGAGCTCAGTAAAAGTCATTCCTGGCTAATTTGCATGCTAGGAACTCAATGGAGAAGGTTTTATAGGCAGAAAAGGTGATCTATAGGTGTTTTAGTACATTTTAATATTTTTGCAGGCTAGGGCCAACAGGTGTTGTGGTCATTTCCAGAGCATCCAGAGTCCAAATACAACAAAAAAATATTCATTTTTGGGAGATTATGACGTTATAAACTCATTGGAACAGGTTCCAAGAGGTTCTGAAGCTTTTAACAACAATTTGAGGACACTTGAATCTAATAAAAAGGTCACATTATGAAGTTAGACCAAGGAGATGTAACCCAGGAGGGGTGAACTCCTTTATCAAAATTATCTGTCTTAAGCTCTGTTATATGTTCTTTTTGTGTTTACTATTCCTTCTATTCTGTCATTTAAAATTATGATTTCTTTTAAGCTTATGACAAACTCATAATTTCACTCATTACATTGTTTACCAATCACATGCTCTTAAACAAAATCATGAAGGATAAGTAAAACAATGCAAAAAAATGTTTATATCTGAAATGAAACTAGCACAACATTAACTAGCAAGTAATTTCAGATCAAACCAAGGCAACGTAACCTAGTCTGGGGTGACGCAGGCCCTTCCTGAGCAGTGCAGGGGCTAACACAGGATAGCAAAGCTGACACAAAGGGCTTCAGAGAAAAGCTAGGGTTTCTAAAGACTAAAAGGGGATGAGTTATGTAAATGTCGTTTGAGGGTGTGAATTAGTGAGTTTTTTTTTCTCTGGAACAGAGGTATTGCTATATATTGTTTATCTCTCTATCGCATTAAATAATAAGGTGCCCATATTTTTTTTACTTAGACTCTACTTAATAATAAAACCCTCCAACATCCAGAAGACCAATTTTCCCGCATTAGGTTTTTCCGATGACATTTTTCCAGAAAATCCTGTGTGTGACTTTGTTACTATGCATGTATTCAATTTAGATATGTATATGTGTATACTGAGAATGTATTTACTTCAATGTTAATGCTAAATATTTCAGATTAATGACTTATATAAGTAGGATAAGTAAATCAAGATTTAACAGTAGGGCTTCGACATAAGTAATATTCAGAAATTTTCACATGGTATCAAATAAATTGTAGATCTAGCCTAGATCACTACCAAGAAGACTGAAGAATCCTTGCTATAGAAAACAGTAAAGAAAGAAGCAACAACCATAGAAAGTCGGACTAGAGAGGGAAGCGTAGCAGAAGAAGGAAGCAGAGCCATGGAGAGGGCAGAGTGACACAGTCTCCACACAAGCCCACGTACTTACTGTGTGGAGGTAGCACAGAAGTTGTTTTGAGACTATCATCTCATGCAGAGGCCAACCAGGGTGATGTATTCCTGAAGCTGTTAGCTGATTCAGAGTGCCGAAAGTCATGTTGCAGACATTCAGTAGTTTTTGGTGGGGTTAAACTTCTGTCAGTGCAAGATTTAGCCTAAGCGAAGTTGACAAAGAGTGGGAGGAGAACAAATTCTCAGAAGATATCCAACCAAAGAGGTATGAATATCAATCAGAGGATCGAAGAGAGCTGATTATTTTTTGATTTGGAAGACTTCCAAGAGAGGAAGTCATCTTTCAGAGGGAGCAGCGGGAGCTTGTTTTTCCAAGGACCCTAGATCCAAGTCTCTAGCATAGAGAGGAGGATTTTTTCTGACACATTTTAAGAGAAGATGACACCTCATGGACTATGTGATCAAGATAGGTTGGATGAACTTTCCAACTTTGCAATATAGAAGGAAAAAATCCTGGTAGTCATGGAGGCATACAGCTTGAGGGATCACGCAGATAAATTCTTGGCCACACCAACCGATGCTCTTCTCCTAGTGAAGCATGATGAAGCAACGACACATGTCAAGCACTTCATAATGGGCGGGGTCAAAGATCATATGGTTTTACACATAGCTAATAAGAAAATGGCTCATGAGATGTGGGTAGCTCTAACCACACTATATTAAGGAAGATTTGTCTAGAGGAAGATGCTTCTGGAGAACCAGCTAAGGTTATTCATGATGGCCAAGGAGAGGAGATCGATCCATTTATGTTGAAACTACAAGCGATCCAGGATCAACTGACTAGCATGGGGCTAAAGGTGGAGGATGATGTTATGGTAATGACGGCTCTAAATGCTGTCACAAATGACTAAGAGACCTTTTTCCAAAGTCTCTTGCGAAAAGTGGACCTTCCAAATTTGGACAATATGTGGGCTATCCTTTGACAAGAAGAAATTTTTCGGATCACCAAGAGACAGTACAACACTAGTTTGAGTAAAGTGAAGAAGGAAGAAGAGGAAAATGCAACCTTAGCATCAAAGAGGTAGCAAGGGAGAAATAAGTGTTATCTGTCAAAGATCAAATGCTTTCAGTGAAGCGAACTAGGACATTTCACTAGCAATTGTCCTCAGAAGAAAAAGGGTAAGGAATATTCTAGCTCCAAGGCTGTCATGGTGGAAGATGGCTTCGAAGATGATGTAGCCATGAGTGCTCATGAACCACGAAAGTGGGGTAACATGGATCTTTATAATAGCTACAGAGTAGTTCGACGGGATCCTTCAGTAGCCATTAGGGGAATTTTGAGGTCTAAAATGGGCCTCCTAAGGAAAATGTACAATCAAAATTCACTTTATGAGAACAAATCACATTTTATAGGATGACATCATCCCTAATGGTTGAGGTGGCATTGTTTGAGTTAAAGGTACTTAGTTTTCACATTGTCAATGGTGGATAAAATCTCATGGTTAACCATGGTAGTGCTCTAAGTACTTTTAAAGTAAAAAAGTAAAGTACTCATAATAAATGTCATTTCACACTTTTTGAATAAAATATTATTATTTTCATTTCATATTTTTTGAAATAAACAATGCATATCCCTACACAATCTTCATGTCTGTACACACTTTTCAATAAATATTATACTTGTAAATTATATACTCATCTCATTTTATTTAATATTACAAATTCAAATTTATTATAAGTTAATATCTATAAGTACAAAGGACAAATGCATTAGTTTTTCAATGATAATGACTTTTTCTTGAAAATTTCATCCTTATTTATAGTCACATCAATACAATTTTTTATTAATTTTATTTTGGTACAACTTTTGAATTGAATTTAACCATGGTTACATGGATTGTGGTGCAAAAAGTGAATTGAAAATTCATAAATATTATTTTATTGGTTTAACTATTATTTTATTATTTCCTTAGGAGGCCCATTTTAGACCTCAAAATTACCCTAATGCCAACTCTTGGATCACATACGAGCTACGGGAGTCTTAAGATGATGGCAGGGAAAGTAGAGCAGTGGGTGCAGAGAATCATAGATGGAGGAGAGGCAGAGCTGGAAGATGAGAGAGAGCAACGCAATGTAGATGCAGAAACAACGTAGCAGCAACAACATGGAGGGGCTGATGTGCCTTTAGCAATGCATTGCAGGCCTACTTAAGCAGTGCAGAGGCTTCAGGAGGATAATACAGTGCAACAAAAACATAGGGGAATTCAACATAGAGGCAACACAGACGAGTTCTGCTTACAGAGTGCAGAGTTGCAGCAGCCTCCCGATCACAACACAAAGCAGAAGCCTATGGAGATTCAGTGATGAAGATGCAGCACAACTGACTTGTCTGTCAAAGACTGGGCAGGAGAAATTTAGTTGCTTACTCTCAGCAAATGAGTTGCAATACATCAGTTGGTAGCACGATGTATTAGATTGAGAGGGAGCTACAATACAGACGTGGCAGTGGCAATGGCAGTGTCATGGGAAACAATACGAGAGAGCAGCAACAACATAGTGATGAAGGGCAACAGGCCAAGCATCAGTGGAGAGACCCACATGAGAGATTAGTGAAGAACTTCATGGCGAAGTGTTGTGCTAGAGCACATTCCTTGCTAAGAGCGAGTGTTGAGATTTTTGAGTGCTGGGGTAGCATCGGATGTGCTCTAGATCCCAAACTTTGTGGAGGGACTAGAGTACATGAGATCTCCAAGCCCTAGAAAGGGATTTGAGAAATTCCATCTTGTTTAAGAGATATTTAATTAATTTATCTTTTTAATTAAGAAACCTAAATATAAATTAGGAAAATTAAAATATTAAATTTAATTAAATTAAACATGTGATGATAATGACTTAAGTCACACGGATCGGGCTTTCTTTTAATCTTATCCATTGATTCAAGATTAGATCACGATCATTGGCTTCCGAATGAGAAAGGTATAAAGGAAAGGCTTGGGGTTAGTTGGAGAACACATAGTAGCAGAGCACTGAGACTAAGCTGGAATTCTAGGGCATGGCTTGCTAAGAATTTCTAGAAGTGTTTCAGTTGCAGTGAGGGGTAGTATTGGTGGAAGGGATGATCTGATCCCAAGCCAAGAGTGCAACAAGAGGTATAGAAGTAGAAAACTAAGTAGTGCAGAGGGAGCAGCAGCTGCGCAATGCAAATACTTCAGGTGCTATGCAGAAGTTACACAAGCCCATAAAGGGTAGCGCAGAGGTAGCAGGAGGCCAGCAGGGCTGACGCAGGCCCAACCAAGGCACCACAGGGGCAACGTAACCCAGTCTAAGGTGATGTAGGCCTTTCCTTAGCAACACAGGGGTTGACGCAGGTTAGCAGAGATGACGTTGAGGGCTTCAGAGAAGCACTGGGGTTTCTCAAAACTAAAAAGGACTGAGTTCTGTAAATCTCCTTTGATTGTGTGAATCAGTCAGTTTTTCTATCTCCAGAACAAAGGTATTGTTGTATATTATTTATTTCTCTGTCAGGTTAACTAGTAAGGTGCCCATATTTGTTGTACTTAGAATCTACTTAATAATAAAACCCTCCAACTGCTAGAAGACCATTTTTCCCGCATTGGGTTTTTCAGGGGACAACTGTCCAGAAAATCCTGTGTGTCACTTTGTCATTGTGCATGCATTAAGTTTAGATCTATATGTGTGTATATTGTTAATGTATTTACATTGATGTTAATGTTGAATATTTCAAATTAATAACTTGTATAAGTAGGATAAGTAAATCAAGATTTAATAGTAGGGTTTCTACATAAGTAATATTCAGAAATTTTCACAACAGGAAACTCCTAACCATATTCTAAAGCTATGTCACATCTAACATCACCTTTCTCATTTAATTTGTGAGAACTGAAATTAAAGCTAAATCACACTTAGATTCACCCTTTTCCCCATTGAAGTTGTGGTAAGTGAACTTAATAGATGGATTCCTTCATCCTCTATACTCTTTCACTTTCCATATCACATTGTCAAATCCCCTCAACCCTCCTATATCACCAAATTGTTAACAATGAACACATATATGTAATCCAACATAATCAGTTCACATATTTAAATTTTTAGTTATAGCCTATGTTTAGCCACATACATGGAAATCTGAAAAAGGAAGGCATGTAGGTATTGATCATGGAGAGTCTTATTTCCATCATTCTTGGGAAAATGGTATGTTTTACCATATAATGTAAAATGTGTATTCTTGATTTTTTTGGATACATGACCTATTGTACATATTCCCTCCTCCATTTAAATTTTGACCGTCGGTTCCTTTTAAATCTATTTCAAATATCTTTCGTGATCAAAAACCCCCCATGTCGTGCTCATCGCCACCTTTTCTGCTCCGAAATACATTGTCCAAATGTTAAAAAACCCTCTATTCAAGTTATATTGGACCAAAGCCCCAGGGCCTTAGCCCCTTCCCTGTCATCATCACATGACCTGAGCCCGAAAACCATGAGCCAAAGGGAATAGAGCTAATTTTTTATGTTATCGGGGGCGACGGCAACCGTCCGATCAAATTAAATCAACGGAGTGGTGATCATTTCGTGTGGAGGGCCCCGAGCGCAGAAAACCGGCGGTATAGTCCCGCACCACTTCCACCGGGCCGACTGTTTTGGGCCCAAGGCCAGCGATTCCATTAGAAATGTGCCACGCGTCTTTGGTACGGGTTCCCAAAACTGCTCTCCCCGCGCATTAATGACTGTACAAAGGATGGGTAGCGGAATTCCCCCCGCGCCGTCGGATCTGGCGATGTCAATCTGACGGCGGATATGTACCAGAACTGCTCGCTCGTTAACGTGTGTCCACCATGTTTTGTAGCCCACCATCGTGACGCTCTCGTCGCTTCCCAACCATTGATCTGTGATTTCCATCCAACGATCCAGATCCCAGTCTCTCCGTCCATTGACTCTACCGCCACATCACCCATCCACCTGTCCCCCGTATGCCCACGTGTCTTACTCCCGCACGTCCGAAATAGTTTCCCCCCGTCATATATATATATATATGTGCGTGCATATGTTTTCACTCATACCTTTGATTTTCATTCACCCCTTACGTCCAAACTGTTTTATGTAAAGAAGTCGCGCTTCGCTTGTTAAATCTATGTCTCCATTGCTTCCTCTTTCACCACCCTGTGTATTTCTCCCGGTCGACCATGTATCTATCGCCCCCGCCTCCATCTGTGTCAGTTGTCTCTAATATTTTGTGGGTTTTGCAGGTTTCAAGACAACATGAGGGCGCTCTAATTCACTACCTCTGTTGCAAAGGTTTAGAGCCCATAAAAGGACGATATTCTGTGGGTGAAATTTAAAGAAGAAGCCGAGGGTAGGTGTGGGAAGTGATTGCCATTAAAGAAAACAAAGATATGGACCTACAGAACCCTTCAGAGTAATTCGCCCCGCATTAAAGATCCAGGATTCAAATCCAAAGCTAAGGGCCGAGAGTACTGTACAGAATTGTAGACTATCTCGGGGTTTTATGGCGGCAGATTTTCCCTCTTTCAGTAGGAGGCGGACCAATTTATATTTTATTATTTGTGTCATGTTTATAAGGAGATTTTTCTCCTCAGCATTTATTTCAGCAGATAAGTTGTAAAGTACATTTATTTATAGTTAGTCATTCA